>CAUYQG010279284.1:0-11871 GCA_963574415.1 Tarsius wallacei | reverse complement strand
TTTTATCAAATGAGACCTAAACAACACGAAGTAAAGACTAGCTGTCCTTGCTTTACTCTTTTCAAATTCCTGACTCCTAAAATTCATGAGCTCCCTGGTAAATCAATGTTTTTGAATGGCACTAATTTTGGGGTACTTCATCATGCTGCAGTAGATAAACAGACAGTGGGGCATGGCTCTCTATTTGAATATAATGACTATTAAACATAACTTTCTTTAACTAAAATTCTAATGACCTCTTTACCATTTTTTTTCTGGCAATTTCTATGATGCTGAACAAATTTTTGAGTGTATATCTTCCTGTGAATACATTTTTTAGTTTTTTGATTTCTTGATTTTTTTTTTAGTAAATTTTTAATGAAAGTATAACATACAGAGAGATACATAAATCATTGCAGCTCAATGACTTTTCACAAATTGTATGCACTCATGTAACTAGCACCAGATCAAGAAACAGAAGATGACCAGCACCCCCCAAAACTCCTCTTGCACTCACTTCTAGGCACCACTTCCCCAAGGTTAACTCTAATCCTGATATCCAGCCATGAGTTTGCATTCCCTGCTTTGAGCACTGTCCTGATGGCATTGTACCGTGTATACTTGTTTGGGTCTCACTCCCTTCATTCAACATAGCTTCCATGAGATTCATCTATCTTGTGTAGAGTTGTTCTATCTTGTGTAGAACTGTAGACTTTGATGGTTTGATTTTAACTGCCATGTGTTAATTTTTTTTCCACTGGAAAAATCAGGAGGTCCATGGTTATCATTTGACATCCTGACATTCTGCTTCCAACTGAGGAAAGCTTTTACTAGGAAAAAAAAAAAAAAACTTAAGACATATCGCGTAGCAATTAGTGTTTCCTCCAGAAGTTTGGCAAGGGTGTAGAAAGGTAAGCGTATGAGCCGTTCAGAGGACTTTGTCCTCAGATGCCCTAATTTTGTTGGATGAACAATTCTCATTGTAAGGTAGAATTAATGTTGTTATACGGTTTCTGTGTATGACACCATGTAAATGTAAACATTTGAATTTAAATTCAGAGTGCCACCAATAATGTTTACTTGCTTGCATTATTATAGATTAGACTTGTCATCTCTGCTAGGGCTGGGAATTTGGGGTCAAGGATGAGGGGGAAGTTTCTTGCTGGTATAAAACATGTCAGTGCCTATTTTAAAATTGGTGCAGAAAGATAGCCTTAATTTGGTGATATTATTAGTAAGTGCTACCACACTATACTAAAACTGCAGAATCTTCATCTCTTTTGCTCAGAAAGTAGTAACATGCTGAGTTGAGTCTGCTTCAACAGGGGAAATAAACTATTGTAAAATGTGCAGACAATTGAAAAATCAATTCCTCCAGGAAGTTGACTGCCTTGGGAGAATGTGGGCAACCATTTCCCAAAGATGTGTAAGCAAGACCTTAGTTTATTAACAAATTGGGTAAGAGGACAGGCCTCTTTTCTCTGGCCAAGTTTCATCATCTGTGTTTTGCTAAATTCTTTGCAAGGAACACCAGCTAACTATAGCCTCTGTGTGTACCCAAAGTATAGTATGGTGTTCTGAAAGCTGGAATGTTCCTGGACTGGTTTACTAGAGAGAGCTAGAAGACAAGAAAGGGATTCAGTTTCTCCTTTTTATTATGTTGGTCAAACTGTCATATTTAATATTTTTTGCCCTACTTTTAAGCTGTTATTAACAAAATCAGGCAGTTTTATGAATAATCAACCATCATAGTCAAAGGCCTTGAGATGCTCAATAATGATCACTGACATTTATTGTGCACTTAACGGCATTCCAGACCTTCCCCAATGATGATTGCACTTAAATCTACCAACAAACCACAAGGTGGTTACTATGCTATGCTTATGTTTTCATGCATAAGAAATTGAGACTTAAAGAGATTAACTTGCCAAAGGTCACACAGCTGGCAGAACTGACTTTGAATCAAAAGTGGTCTGATTCCAAAGCTACTGCTGTGAACACCATGTGCCACGTGGCCTGTAGTTGGACTCCATGACTATAAAAATGCGGGGACTTTTGTACCTGCCTCGCAGGGTTCTTGAGATATTTAAATAAGATGATTTATTTAAACAAATGGCCAGAGATCTTACCCATAATAAAGTCCTCAATAAATGTTGGCAACTGTTGTTATTGAGAGAATAATGGTAAGAGAATGACTAACCTGGAAAAGTTAGTAGGTACATGACAATGGTGTTATTAAAAATAACATTTCTGTAGGTGGTTACGTGCAAGATGGCAGACAGCATGATATGATGGGATGGGCATGGCATTAGAACCAGGATACCACTGTTTCTTCTTACAAGCGACTTTTGGGAAATTGTTTAACCTCCTTGAGTCTCTTTCTGTGTCTCTATGATGGAAACAATAATCTCTCCCTTTCAGAATGTATATGAAGCCAACGTAAAAAAATGCTCTCAAAATGTCTGGCGCATAATGGAAATATTGCAGAGGTTAATTTTCTATCCAACAACCTCTGTGACTCTGGACTAGAGGATGGAATTGTGACCAACCAGAGGAAGCTTAAATTTGGTCAAAAAATTATTATCTGTAATGGACTTCCTCAAGAGAAAGTGCTGGTTCATTGTGGAAGTTGACAAAGTGCAGTATTTCAGACGGAGAATGAGTTACATGAACTATTTGACCCCTTCTCCTTTACCTAACAAGGAACCAGGAAAATATTCATACATACTTACAGAAAGCTCCCTCAGAATCGCTCAATCCACAAGCAGTTTCCAATCAATTCCAGTACCCATTAACCCTTGTCCGTAGTAAACACTAGTGACCAGAAGATGCCCCACAGACACTAGATTCCATTGTCAATTTCTGGCTATTTGTTTGGCTGAGCTTTGTTTTCTCTGTCTTTTAAGGAGGTGATGTTCTGTGTTGGTTTTCCTAGTGATAGGATTTAGG
This sequence comes from Tarsius wallacei, assembly GCA_963574415.1. Taxonomy (NCBI): domain Eukaryota; kingdom Metazoa; phylum Chordata; class Mammalia; order Primates; family Tarsiidae; genus Tarsius; species Tarsius wallacei. The sequence continues at coordinate 8,943 of CAUYQG010279284.1, read as the reverse complement.
ATGAAGTCTTATTAAAATATTTTTAACCCATTTTGTTCATTTTGCTATTTTCCTTTTTTTTTTATTAACCAGGATCCAAGGCCTCTATATGTTCTTAAAAAAACAAAACAAAACAAACTTTTGCTGAGCAAAAAGTATGAAGCAGGAAGAAAAATAGTGGAATGGCTTTGAAGAATATGTTATGAAAAAATTATTTGTGGTACTTGTGTAATTTGATAAGAAAGACTGTACTCAAGAGGGGCTATTACAATGGTGATTCGTAGTAGGGTAGAGAGAGTCTAGTTCAACTCCAAATACAACAAAGACAAGTGAAGATTTACAGCCAAGGAGGGTCAGTGGATAGATGGAAAATTACTAGGAGGATACATCAGGGGTAAAGTCATTCTGGCTAAACCGACTTAATAGGATTATTGCTGAAGGCAGGCCAGGGTGACAAGACATTGAGGATGGGGACAAGGAATGCTTTTTGTTTCTGTTTTTGTTTTTAAGTACAGGGTCTCGCTCTGTTGTCCTGGCTGGAGTACAGTCGCGCAATCCACAGTCTCAACCTTCTGACTCAAGCAATCCTTCTGTCTCAGCCTCCTGAGTAGCTGGAACTGCAGACATGCACCACCACACCTGGCTAATTTTTCTAATTTTTGTAGAAAAGAAGTCTCCCTATGTTGTCCATGCTGGTCTCGAACTCCTGAGCCCAAATAAATCTCCCACCTCGACCTCCCAAAGTGGTGGGATTGCAGGCATGAGCTATCGCACCCAGCCTTGGAATGTGATCAGATTTGAAGGATGGAAGATTTTCACTACACTGACCCAGCAGGATTCTTGCACAAACTGAATTAACAAGAAAAGGACAGAGCCCAAAGTTGGGTCTGGCCAAAAAGGGAGCTCAGAGGAGCCTGACTCAAGTTTGGTCAAAGGAGAGCATCTTTGTCAATAGTAAAGGAAAGAAGAAAGATTTCTTCCAATCAATTTCCTCCTGCCTTCTTCCAGGCATCCGTCCTGTGGACAGGAAGTATACCCTCTTCCTCTGCTGAGACAGCACTGGGGAAACAATGAGACCACAGAGGAAAGCTGCCTGGTAGACATAAAACAGAAAACCTGAGGAACGGAGGCTTCCAAAATCAGCTGACCTTTCCATGAACAAAAGAAGCAGTCAGCCAACCTGCAGAACTGGAGCTCTGCTGATGGACCTCTCCTCCTGAGTCACTGACCCGGGCCCCTGATGATTCCTCAAGTCTGATGGGGGATGGGGAGGCGGTGTCTATGAGTCTGCAATCAGTTCTGCCATCAGCCTAGGGAGATGAAGGCTGAGGTCTGATTTAGGTTGATGGTTTAAAAATAAGGAGTTGTGATTATTTCTGCCACAACTGATTTTGTAGCTGCAAGTTCCTACCTTCCACAAATATAAGCCCATTGGAGAGTCTGCAGTCTAAGGTCATAGTCTCTGGGTCTCTCATAATGATTAGAAAATGTTTCCACATTAACCCAGTCAAAGGTGAAGACGGAGAGACCCTGAGAGGTGTGGAGCAATTGATCGAGCTGCGAAACCACTGGTGGAGTCCAGGTGAGGAAAAACCATAATTCTACATTTCCCAGCATGTAATTGCTCCCTCTCCAGGTTTGAGCGATGCTGTCTCAATATGATATCCATTATTTCAAGCAATATTTTATTTCTGTTCATGTTATTTATGGAAACCTGGCGGAGGATGAAAATGTAACTCGGCTCCCCTGGTGCCTTCCGGAGCCCTGTTTCCTGCCCTGCCTCACACAGCCTGCACATCGCTCCTGCCTGGTGCTGAGGCTTAGAGAAAGCGGTTCATGATGGAAAAGGACTTTCGAATCCTGAGATGAAAGTGTTTGATGAGCCTGAAGTGCCGCTCCTTGAAAGATTACCTCTTTTCGTGCCTTGGCTGCCACTTGGTCATGTTTACGGGAAAGGCTGATTTCAGAAATTGATCCCATTCCCCTTTGAACAAGACAGAGTGGGCAAAATTGAAAAGGGATTTGAGACTGCCGCCAGCTGCTTTGTTGTGGAGGCCAGATCGCCCCCGCACAGGGACAGTCTCGCTCGGGCTTGGCTGGCCTCGGAACAGTTAATGAAGACTCCTGTAGGGTCACCTTAATCCCTTTGCTGCTGCTTGTCCTCTTGAAATAGGTGAGAGAGAGGAGCTCCCAAGAGAGAAGAAAAGGAGCAGTTGTTTAATTACATGCTGCCAGGCCCTTCCGCCCTGTCTCTGACCGGGCTGCTCCCAAGCATTGTAACAGCCAGGCAGTGGTGACTCATCCATGGGTCTCTGATGAGAATGTGACAGGCCTGGTTTGGAACAGAATGGGAGAGAGGCTATGGGAGGACAAAATGGACTCTGGGAGATGCCCATGACCTCTGCCCCACTGCAGGGTTAGAGGTCTGTGTGTCCTCCTCATAAGCCATGATGCTCGGAAGGCTGCACCTACCTGCCTTTCTCCTGTTTTATCACGTTCTTCTTCTCACATCTACTTCCTTGACTTTGTCAGCCTTTCTCATTACAGGCATGTGCTGCGTGATGACATTTTAGCCAACAATGGACCACATATATGATGGTGATTCCATACGATTATAATGGAGGTAAAAAATTCCTATTGGTCAGGCTCAGTGGCTCAGCCTGTAATCCCAGCACTTTGGGAGGCCAAGGTGAGAGAGAGGATTCCTTGAGCCCACGGGTTCGAGACCAGCCTGGACAACTTGGCGAGACCTCATCTCTACAATAAATCAAAAAATTAGCTGGGTGTGGTAGTGCACGCCTGTAGTTCTGGCTACTTGGACAGCTGAGGCAGAAGGATCGCCGGAGCCCAGAAGGTTGATGCTGGGGTGACCGTGAGAGTGCCACTGCACTCCAGCCTGGGCAACAGTGTGAAACTCAGATTAAAAAAAAATTCCTATCACCCAACATCAATAAAGGTACCTATTCTCAAACCAGGCAAAGTGGAGATTAAAGGAAAGCCCAAACTTTACCTGTATGATGATCACTTGTACACCTAATCCTGAATTGTACCCTACATCTTTAAAATAAAAAATAAAATAAAAATTCCTATTACCTGGTGACATTGCAGTGCAATGCCTTCCTCACATATTTGTAGTGATCCTGGTGTCAACAAGCCTACTCTGCTGCCTGTTATATAAACATATAGCCCACACAATTATGTATAGTCCATAATACTTGATAATGATAATAAATGACTGTTACTGGTTTACATATTTATTATACAATGCTTTACAATGTTATTTTAGCATATACCTCTTTTACATATGCATGTTAACAGTAAAACAGCCTCAGACAGGTCTTTCAGGAGTTATTTCAGAAGATTCCATTGTTATCACAGGAGATGTCAGCTCCATGCATGTTATTGCCCTGAATACCTTCCAGTGGAACAAGATATGGGGGTAAAAGACAGTGATTTTGAAGATCCTGACCTTGGGTAGGCCTAGGCTAGTATGTGTGCCTTTGTCTTAGCTTTTGAACAATAAAGTTTAAAAAAATTAAAAATTTAGAAATAGAAGAGGACTCTTAAAATATGGATATAAAGAAATAATATTTTTGTACAGCTATACAATGTGTTTGTGTTTTAAGGTAAGCATCATTATGAGTCAAAGAGTTAAACAATTTAAAAAGTTTATAAAGTAAAAAAGTTACAGTAAGCTAAGGTGAATTTACAATTGAAGAAAGACAAATTTTAAAAACAAGTTGAGTATATTTTATGTGTATAATGTTTATAAAGTCTACAGTAATGTACAGTGAGGTTCTAGGCCATCACATTCACCTATCACTCACTCAGCCAGAGAAATGTCCAGTTTTGCAAGCTCCATTCATAATAAGTGCCCTATACAATGTTTTCATCTTTTATACTGTATTCTTACTGCATCTTTTCTACACTTAGATATATTTAGATACACAAATACCATTGTGTTACAATGGTCTCTGTATTCAGTACAGTAACATGCCACACACATTTGTAGCCTAGGATCAATAAGTTATACCATCTACTCTAGGTGTATAGCAGACTGTACCTTCTAGGGATGTGTAATTCATGCTATGATATTCACACAACAATGAAATTACCTAATGATACATTGCACAGGTGTATTCCCATCATTAAATGATGTATGACTCTATTTTGACTTCTTTGTCCGAATGTCTCTTAATAGAAGTAAAGGTTGGCGCTTGAAAGGATCTCAGCAATAACTCAAACTTCTCACTTTATAGAGGGGAAAATGAGGAGTGTGATTAGTCAAGCTGATGATAGAGTCAACAATATGAGTTCGGATGTTCTCATTCCTCTCCAGGGCTCTGCATAGGGTGTTCCTCTACCTGTCTTCTCTTCTCTTCCCTTTTCTTCCATCTTATTCCTCCCTCTTTCTCCCCTTCTCTCCCATTCTCTTTCTCTCCCCAACCCCCATGCGCATCCGCGCGCACACACACACACACACACACACACACACACACACACACACACACAATGGTGTTAAGGTAGGAAATCAGAATTCTTGCCCTGACTCTGCCAACAAACAGCCACGTGACGTACTGAAAATCACCTAGTCTCAGCAATTCAGTTTAACCAAATGTAAAACGAAGAATCTGATGAAAAGATCTCAGTGACAATTCCATGTGTTCACCAAACTCAGGTCTTTTCCTTCTGGGTATATGCGAAGACTACATCTTCGAGCCTTTTCTCTATCATTTGAGACCAGATGACTTAGTTTGGGTTAGTGGAATGAGGTAGAAGTGATACAGTTTAATCCAAGACTTGATCATAATTCATCCTGCCAGGTCGTTCTCAGTCTTCTCCCCTTTTGAGGTGACCTTGAGGACAATACGTGGAGAACTCGGTAGTATTACAAGGTGAAGAATAACTGTGTGAAGCATTATGCCCCGCCCCCATCGTTCCCACCATATGCCCCTTTCTCATCTCTAATACATTAGACTATGACATGAAATCTTTGTTAAGTTACTTTGAATTAGGGACCGTATGTTACAGCAGTTAGCACATCTTGACCAAGAAAATCTCAACAATGGCTTTCAGCCACAGTGTCCCAAGATTCTACTAATTATTGTTACTTTATTTTGTGGTCCTTCATCCTGCATTTATTAAACACCTACAGTGTACAGACATTGTGTTAAGACATAGTTCCTCACTTCCGTTGAGGACCTTCTAGCCCTAAATCTAATTCAAGCGTGATTGGGGGGAATTCAGTGTATGAGCCATAGCTTGCCTTTGACTTCTGTCTTTTTTTCTAACTACAGTGGCAAAGAGGAAGCTGAGAGGAACAACTTCCAGTTGCCATTATTCAGCACCATTCTAAGAAAGTCTCAACGTACTTATTAAGTACCAAGGTAGCAGTTACAAAAGAATGAAAGGCAGAAGGGTTTCTAATTGTGGGACTGGTGGGACTTAGTGGAAGTGATTCAATACTATCTACACCAGGGGACTGGACTATATGACTCTATTTAGAAATACCTGTATTGAGCCTTTTGGGGTTCTTTGGAGAACATCTTTAAATCAGGCCCATGGACAAGTGCTATCTGTCCTCAGAACTGTGAGGCCCCTCTTGGCTGTGATGTCCACTTCTCATCTTAAATTCTTTGGGAACATTTTTCTTCTCAACAGTGCAGCTCAGCACATCCATCTGGCTGGTGGAAGAATATAATAGGGCATATTTTCAGCGTGACCAATTAGATGTGCAACTCCCATTAACAATAACAGGACTCACACTCCAGATTCTTCCTCAATAAATCTACCCTTTCCCCTCATGAGCAACAGATGGGTTTTCCACAATGGCTCATTAGCTTCTGGCTCGGTTCTGCAGCCAGCAGTGAAATCTAAAGTTATTTATGGATGGAGAAAGATGCACAAGTCACTGTGGATTATTTCCTGCCATCCTTTTTCGTTTATTTAGTTAGAGTTTTCTATTCCCCGAGATGAACAAGTTAGAGAAGATGGTGGTGTCCCCACTGGGAATGGAGATGGATGTCCTTTCAGCTTGGTTATTTTTCCTGATGGCCACAGATCTCTGGGGTGAGGCTGCATTTCCTGCAAGAAATAGTAATTGGGGTATTTCCATAGAGAAGACACCCATTGCTCAAAAGATTCTCTATTTTCTGACAGGTCATCTCTGTGAAATTTGGTCAGTGGGGGCACAAGTCAGTGCCACTTAAATGCACGTGATAGGTGTGTGAGAGAAAAACAAATTGCTTCTTTACGGAATGCCAATATTTTTCAGCCCTTGATGTCTCAGCCAGATAGGGATTATTCCCCTGTCAATTGGGGGAGAAAGACTGGGAACCGGCCAAAAAGACAGTCATGCTAGGTGTTATATGAACAAGTACACAGTAAAAAGATAAAACTCCATGAAGAAAAGAAGAGAGATGTGGAAAATGATTTAAAAAATAGCACTGAGGGTAACATTCTCAGACTTTCTAAATGCCAAACAGCTTGTGTTGTATGAATAGACTCCAATTCCATCCATTTCTGCCTTGGGCAGTGTCTTAAATGTTCTGTCCTCAGTTTCCCCACTTCTAAAAGAAAATAATAGTAATAGAGATGTCATAGGATTAGTATAAAAATGAAATGAATTAAGATTAGCAAAGCACTTATAATAGTGCCTACCATCGAGTCAGTGCTGTGGCTGTGTGTCATAGAGAGAAAGTCAAGCCAGCAGAGAACATTAGTTGCCTAATCTTCCCATGTGGTTCAATGCGGCAGCAAGATTTAGAAACTTTCTTACCCCTCTGTCCACAAGAGTGGATACGTGATCCTGTCAGGATTTTTTTGAATGGTATAAAGGAAAGATGGTCAGTCCTCTATTAGGGGCCAGTTAAAAATATAGACGCTTTGGCCGGGTGCAGTGGCTCACGCCTGTAATCCCAGCACTTTGGGAGGCAGAGGTGAAAGGATTGCCCAAGCTCCGGGGTTTGAGATCAGCCTGGGCAACTTGGCTAGACCTCATCTCTATAATAGATAGATAGATAGATAGATAGATAGATAGATAGATAGATAATTAGCCAGGTGTGGTGGTGCACGCCTATGGTTCCAGCTACTTGGAAGGTTGAGGTGGAAGGATCACCTGAACCCAGCAGGTAAAGGCTGCAGTGGTTGTGAGCATGCCACTGCACTCCAGCCTGAGTGACAAAGTGATACTCCAACTAAAAAAAAAAAAATACACACAAACACACGCACTTCCAGATAAGATACCATGTACCATGAGACCTGGAAAAGGCTGACTGGTAATACAAGAGATGAATCCAGTGCAGAGGAAAGCCGAGACAAGAGACGAAGAAAAAGATCCCTAACCAGTGTCCTGGTTGTTGGCTTCATTGATTTCTAAGGTGGCTATACCTGTGTCTTTCTTGCTTACATGAACCAAAGTATTTTCTTTGCTGGATGAGAGGAAGAGCATAGTAAGTCCAAATTAGGCTTCTGTCACTTACCACAAAAGAACAAAATTTCCTGGGAAGCAATCCCAAAAGCTGAAAATTTACTGGAAAATACAGTTCCCTGTGTTCCACCCTCTCCCCTCAACGTGTAGATAAAGCTAAAAAATGAGGGTGGGTGTGAGGGGTGGGGGAGAGAGAGAAGGAGAGAGAGAGAAACTATGGGATATGGGGATGGTGGAGGATCATTTTTATAACCACATCCAGCAAAGAAGTAATTCTAGGCTTTTTTCTGTAGCCAAAGCATGAGAATCACAGAACCACAGAACCTCAGAACTGAGAATTACCTCACAGATTTCATTCCAATGATGTGATTTTAAACTTTGCCTGGGTGTCCCTGAGCACAGAGAGACCGTTTTTTCTGGGGTGGTCAGTAGCTCTGATGGTGAAAACAGTTATTCCTCACGTGAAAGCAAATCTGACTTTACTTCATCAATCCTAGTCTTTTCCTCTGGAAAACAGTAAGTTTCTTTTCTCATAAACATGAGAGAATTGCAACATTTGAACACAGTTTTTATTTCTCTTTAAGTTTTTTCTTTCTTGGAATAAACATCTCTACTAGAACATTTTGTTAAATATTCATGGGATATGAACTTTAGGATACTTCAAACATGGAAAGGATGTTTTCTTGAAATCTGGCTAATACTGTATTAGAGTGTGGCAAGGCTTATTGGAGCCTATCACCTTAAAAAAAGTAGTCTTAGGCCTAGGATAGTCTTTCAACAGAAAAAATAGATCATGGCACAGTTGCCATTGCAGGTACCGGTGACACACCACAGAACCAGGAATGAATTAGTAATGCATAATTCTAATTTCATTTTTTTGTACATTAATTTCCTTTAGAAATGACAATAATTAAGATAGATATTATGCTAAATGACATCTTCTATTTGGAAAATAGAATTTTCATCTAGAAGACTTCATTTTGCAAGAAATATGTTGAAATCCTACCTTCTTTACTTTTGAAACAGTTTTAAATAAAAAGCACACATTTTTGAAATCTTATTTTTCAAAATGAGAAATTAAACTCCAGAACACAGGAGATTTCTCTTCTCCCCATGCCTCCAGTCCTGGGGGTCTGATTTTAGCTGAGATTTTATTTCTGTTTAGAAAGTAGAAGTAATAAAAACAACTCAGGCTGGTCTTAAAAAAATAATAATGATTTTAGCCAGTGGAACAGATGGGCCTCAGTTACAGCTATTAAAATAAAATGAGGTGGGGAGGAGAAGGACAATTGTCTGCAGCAGTTATTGCATAGAACTGATGCATTGTCATTGTGACATTGGAGGCAATAGGAAGTACCACTGGACATTCTAGAAGTCCTAACAGATTTTCTTTTTTTTTTTTTTTTTTTTTTTTGAGTTGGAGTCTCACTCCGTCGCCCAGACTGGAGTGCAGTGGCCGCTCCCAGCCACCGCAGCCTCGACCTGCTGGGCTCCGGCGATCCTTCCGCCTCAGCCTTCCGAGTAGCTGGAACTAC
>CAUYQG010279281.1:0-10260 GCA_963574415.1 Tarsius wallacei | reverse complement strand
ATATCTCAACTTGAAAGGACATAAGATGGAGTTGATAGACCCAACTCAAAAACAAACAAACAAAACAAGCTGGGGAGGGGGTTGTAAAACAATTATCAATATCTGTCACTGAGAAACTGCTGCTGTCCTTGATTAGAAGGCAAGCTAGGCAATGTTAAGAGAATACAACAGAACTAGGCAGTGTCAAAATGGTCGCTCTTTGGGTCTATCAACTCCATCTTATGTCCTTTCAAGTTGAGATATGAGAGACAAGTAGCAGTAACAGTCAGCCACGTAAAGAGGAACCAGGAACAGTGGGTTGTTTTTTGTTTGTTTGTTTGTTTTTGAGTTGGGGTCTCTGTCACCCAGCCTGGAGTGCAGTGGCATGATCATGATGATCACAGCTCATGGCAGCCTCAACCTCCTGGGCTCAGGCGATCTTTCCAACTCAGCATCCCGGGGAGCTGGGGCTACAGGCGTGCGCCACCACACCCAGCTAATTTTTTTGATTTTTTTTGTCGAGATGAGGTTTTGCTATGTGGCCCACGCTGCTCTTAAACTCCTGGGCTCAAATAGTCTATCCTCCTTGACCTCCCAAAGTGCTGGGATTACAGGTGTGAGCCACCGCGTCCAGCCAAGGAGCAATGTTTGAGGCAGGGGGACAAGTACAGGCAGAGACGCAGAGGTGAGGCTGAACAAGGCATTTGCAAAGAACAGCAAGAAAGAGTGGGAGCCTAGAGGAAGCAAGAGGTGTCAGGAGAAGAGGCTGGGATGTGAGCAGGGCCAGGCAACCGAGCAGCAACTTCTTCAGAAGGAGATGGGAAGGAACTGATGTCAGGAGGAATATGGCAGGTTTGTATTTTAGAAACTCCACTCTGGGACTGGCAGGGAGAATGATGGAGGGGGAAGAACCCTGGCAATGAGCCCCGGGGATACCATCGACTTGGCCTCTTTTTCCTTCTGCCTTCCCCACAAAGCCCAGCCCCCTGAGTGCCTCCTCCAGAGAGCCTCCTCCACCAACCCTGCCCAGGGCCTGGCCTGGAGCCCTAGGACTTTGCCTGTAGGGAAAGCTCAGCTGCTTATGCAAACCCTGACCTGGGGGGAGGTATGTGTGGCTGAGCTAGGGGTGCTTTGGAGGCAGGGAGGCTACTTGCAGACCCAGAAGGTGTCTGGAAAAGGGGGTCAGAGGAGATGGGCTTGGAGTTCATAGGGGGTTCCTAGAACAGTGGCTTTGAACGGCTGCGTGAGAGCACCTGGGGATTTGGCCCAGATACTGGGGGGGTTCTCTGGAGAAGGGGCAGGGCCCAGGCTGCTTAGCCTCCCCTCTCCCCTACCTCCCTGCTTTTTTTGGCAGCATAACTATGGAAATCACTGGTCTCACCTAGTTCCCTCATTCTTTTAACAGGAAAACTGAGGCTTAGAATGGAGCAGGGACTAAACTCAGGTCAGCAGGGCTCAGATCAGAACCCAGGCTAAGTCCCACTATCTTGGTTGTCCCCAGCAGTGATAAATAATAATGAAAAGCTTTCTACAGAGTGTCATGGAGGCTGGCCTGGGTGTAGGTCCCCTCTGGGCGGTCTCGGGCAGGTTTTGTCACATCTCAGAGCCTTAGCTTCTGGGTCCACAATACTACCTCATGTTGGGAAGGAGGCTTCCTCTTCCACTTGATGCTCCATAGAGCGCTTTAAGGCATGCCTGGCTGATTGTGGGTTTTGTTTGCTCAACGAATCCCACCGACTTCACATAACAACCCTGGCAGAAGATATTATTACACCATTTTACACTGAGGCTCAGAAAGGAGAAGTGACTTGCCCAAGGTCATTCAGCTGAGAAGTGGCTGAAATGGGGCTGGAGTCCGGGTGTCCAGGTGCCGGTCTAGGGCTCTTGATGGACACAGCCTCCATGTTGAGCCTGTGTTGTCAGTGAAAATCAGCTGGTGTCCCAACAAGAACCAGCCATCAGCTGGGCAGAGCGTGTACATGTGTGTGGAAGACTGGCCTGGGCCGCTGGCTGGAGCTCAGCTCACCCCAGCCCCTGAGCCCCTATATTCGGACCTGGCTGCAGCTGCTGCCCATGGGGAAGGGGACCTTTCTACTTGCCCTCCTGCATCAAGACTTTTTTCTCCTTGGCCTGGCCAGAGAAAGAAGCTGGCTGTGTCGTGACCATGCGGGCACCTGCCAGCCCTCCCTTGGGGTCTGGTCATCTAATGCCCTTCACATGACAGGCATGGGGTGGGCACTGGGCTGGGGAGAGGGATTTGCACTCTCTTAATCTGGGGGCTGCAGCCCGCCCTCTGTCTTGGCCAGGGCCGTGGGAGAGGTTTGTCCCTGCCCCGTGCCCAGTGGCCCCAGCTCAGATCCCTGGCACACACCCAGCTCCTCTGCTTGGGGCCTTCCCCTGCCCCAGTCATGCTCCCCACCCTCCTACTATGTGAGCAGAATTAGGACTTAGGGGCAAATGCTGGGGCATCTGTGACTGGTGGAGGTGCAGGGCTCTGCAGCATTTGGGGCTGAAGGATGGGGGCAGTGTCAGGGAGGTTGAGGGCCCATGTTGGGGCAGAGCTGGGGGAAGCTCATTGGGGTGCAGAGCTGGAGTGTTTGGGGCTAATCCCGGGCCACCCCTTCCTGGAGAAATTTGGCTACAACTCAGGGAGGCAAATGTGTGGGCCATGCCCCCCCTCGCTGGGCAGTAAACACGGCCGTCGCCTGGGAGACAGGCCCAAACATCCCGGCCCCCCATGGTTATTTATACCAGGACTCCCTCTCCTTCTCTGGCCTGGCCTGGCCTGGCCTCTAGATACACTCCTGAGCCGGGCGATCTGAGTTGAGGGTCCAGCCCCCTGTCAAGGCAGGAAGCCCCAGCAGCTGGCCTGCTTGCCCTCTCTGTGGACAGGGTACTCACTGCTTCCCAGCGACCTGTCCCACTGGAGGCCCTGGGTCTTGTAGATCGGAAACACGCTCCCTGGGTTTGGGTAGCTCATGGAGGCCAAGGCCTGGGAGAGAGGCAGGAGACCTCGGATTGTGCCCCGGATTTGTTCTAACCTACGGCAAGACTGTGATCCGTGGCATTCCAGTAACCTCAGCGTCCTCCTGTGTTCCGTAGTGGGGAGGGTCTAGATGAGAGCTTTTCAAACTGTTCTAAGCAGTAGATACGGTTCTTTGAATAACACTTGACACAGAAGCATAAAATGTAAAACAGATCAGAGCAGGATTGCTCTGGGTGGAGTCGAGAGTGGGGACCCAGAATTCCACCCACTCAGCCTACATGGCCCCACATATGACCTGGAGCCTTCACATGGCCCTCCTGGTTCTTTTTTTTTTTTTTTTTTTGAGTTGGATTCTCACTCCATTCCTGGGCTGGAATGCAGTGGCGCGCTCACAGGCATCGTAGCCTCAACCTGCTGGGCTCAGGTGATTCTTCTGCCTCAGCCTTCCAAGTAGTTGGAACTACAGGCATGTGCCACCATGCCCGGCTAATTTTTTGATTTATTGTAGAGATGAGGTCTTGCCAAGTTGCCCAGGTTGATCTCGAACCCATGGGCTCAGGCAATCCTCTTACCTTGTCCTCCCAAAGTGCTGTGATTATAGGCGTGAGCCAACGCGACAGCCTGGATGGTCCTCCTGGTTCTAAAACACATTCCAGGTAAGCCTGGAGTTCCCAAGACAATACTTATGCTGACTTCCAGGGTCTGCACATGCCCTTCCCAGAGTTACCCACCCAGGGGCGGTGAGAGTACCCTTAGACCCAAGTGCAGCTGTTTGCAGTGAGTGTATCTGGAACCTGGAAGAGCAGGCTGAGGCACACCAGGACTGTACCCAAGCACCTCCTGAGGAGAGATGGGCTCAGTGTGGGAAGAGAATCTGAGGACCAGCTGGTAGCAGGAGCTGGCTGTCCCCTCCCTGCCGGATTCCAGCATGGGACTCTAAGGAGTTCAAGAATGGTCATGAAGGTATATGTGTCAGGAAGGACACAGCATATTTCATTTAACAGCTTGTTAACTTGACTTAAACTTTTAAATATTTAGACTTAAGGGATATGGGTCTCCTTTTGTGCTCTCTCCCCAGCCTTGCCAGTGTTAGGGGTGAGCTCATATCACCTCTTCAGACACCCCAAGACAGCGTTCCCCAGAACTGTCTGGCTTCACAGGACAGTGTGGAAGTCCCACTTGCTGAAGCTCAAGGACCTGGTGACTTGGGTCTTCCTATTCACTCCCATGATACTGTCTAATCATCGACTGCGGCCAGCCTCAGATACATGGAGGAGTGAAACGGGCCTTGCTCTAGAGGGTGCATTCCAAGGGGGTGTCGACGGGTTGGACAGAGGTAGGAACAGCCTCAGCACAGAGACTATATCACAGAACAGAGTGACAAGGGGGTCCTGAGGGACCCAGAGTGGGGACTGGAATCCTAACCCGTGCTCGAGGAGCTCCTCTCCCCAAAGCAGATCAGGGGTTCTTGGGGGAGAAGGGAGGCAGTCCATGGAGAGGAAGGAGCACAGAAGTCACCAAGGTCGACACACACAAGGTATGGGGAGCAGTGTGGCTGGTGCTTAGAGTGTGTACTCAGCCTCCAGCACTGGTCCAAGGAGCTTGGGTTTTTTATTGTAATAAGAAGCCATTGTAGGATTGTAAAGGGGAGGGGCCTTAGGAAGGGCACTCAGACTACAAGGTAAATGGACTGGGGTGAGCTGGGGGCTGGAATTGCGGTGGTCAGTTAAGGGGCTGGTTAGAGGAAGGGGGAATGGGGCTGAACCCTGGGCTAGCCAGAAGTGGACTTGGGGGGTTTTAAAGAAAGAGGTGATCTTTAACTCTGCCTTCTGGGACCACATTCCTGTCTCCTCCTTTGTTCCGTCCCTGTTCTTGTGTCCTTGTCTCCTCCTGATGTTCCACTGTCCTCAGACTCCAGGTTTGGAGAGGGACACCTCACCCTAAACCTCCCTCCCCAAAGCAGACGACTTCACACAGGTTGCCAGTGAGAGGTCACAGTTGTATAAGGGGCTTTTCCCAGCTGACGAAACACATCATTCATCCATTTATTTGTTCAGTCACTCAACAAATATTTATTGGAAACCTACAATGCACCAAGCCCCGTACTAGGTGTTTGAGCAAGAGTGGTAAACAGGATAAAGTCCTTGCATTCATGAAGCTTATGTTATGGGGGCCCGGACGCACAGAAATGGTGTCTATCCCTGGTATCCACTGCCTGGTTCTCTGTGTCTGTGCCCATGTTCCTGGGTGCCTGGGAACAGGGATGCTCCCAATTACCCACTCATTTGTTCCAGCTGCCCTTGTATCAGCACCCATCTCTCTGGACAGTGAGAGAGGAGGAGAGGGTCCAGTGTCCAGGGACCACCCCTCTCTGTAGGATGATTCTGAGCCTGGGGGTCAGGACCTGGGCTCAGGCTTCATTCTTCCCACTCACTCCTGACTTTGAACCCTTTATAAGGACCTGGCTTTGGTTTCTTTATCTGTCAAGTGGAGCTTTGGGCAAGTCCTGAGGAGGTGAGGGGAGGGAAAGACCCTCAGTTCCAGTATTCCCCATTGGTGGACTACTCCTTAGGCTATGATGGGCTGTGGGGGGCCAAGGACTCAATATAATCATTATCAACAAAAAGTAATAATAGTTGCTACCTATTGTGTTCCCTTTGGGCCAGCCTCATGTATCTTCTCAATGTATTCCTCACAAGCAGCTCTGTATGGTCATGTATCTTCCCTTCCCATTTTCCGGATGAGGAAACTGAGTTTCAGTCAGGTGAAATGACTTGCTTGAGGTCACACGTGAAATTACCTGACTCTGCCAACCCTTTAGAATGGTGCTATGAGGGTGCTGTCTGGCACCTGTCCCACCTGGGCACTCAGCCTCAAGAGTGGAAACCCAGCCCTGGCACACCCCCCTCCCTCGTCCCCTCGGGGGCTGGCACCACCCCGAGCCTGGGCACTGGGTCCTGCGACCCTGGCCAGGGCAGTACCAGGGCCTGGATGGGGCCAGGCCTTGACTCCGGGGCCTTGGCACCTCTGGGTCCTGGGCACTCAGTACCCGCACCTAGCGTTGGTGGGTGGGCGAGCCCCGGTCGGTCTGGGTGTCGCATCCCTCCTCTCCGCCCCCGGCCTCGGGGACGCGGCGGCACCTTCACACTTTCCGCTTGGCCCGCTGCTCGCCTTTCAGGCCGCCGCGTTTTCAATTGTTAATTTGGAAACGGAAAAAGAAGCCGGCCGGGCGGGGGAGGCCGCGGGGAGGTAACCGGAGCCTCAGCGCCGTCCCCGCCCCTCCCGCGCTCGGAGCCTCGGGTTGGTGAAGCCCCGCCCCTCCCTGGAACGGCTCGGAGCCCCGCCCACTGACACGCCCCTCCCTTATGTATGCCCCGCCCACGACGAGACTGCGGGGCCAGCCGCTGTGACCCCAAGGCGCGGAAGGAAGGGGCCCCCTGCGGCAGAAGAGGGCGGAGGGCCATCCCGGAGGAGGAGTCCCCAGGAGTCCTCCCCGCAGGAACCCCTCCCTCTCCCGAGGAGCCCTGCCTGATGTCAGCCTCCTATGTCCTGAGGTGAACCCAAGCCTTTCTGCAGTCTCTCTACGCAGGGTGCAGCAGGGTGAGACCCCTACCTCCAGACTGCCGGACCAGGGGTCATTGGCCCCGTTAGACAGACGGAGAAACTGAGTTCCAGGGAGGGACAGTTCACTTGCTCAAGGCAGAGCAGAGTTGAATTCACACCCTGTTCTTTTGACTATGATACATTTAGGTACTCTCTTGCTTAGAAGAGGAGGGGGCATCAGGACCAGAGATAAAATTTGTTCCCTTCCCTTATATTCAGCACCATTTCTTTTTCTTTCTTTTTTTTTGAGTTAGAGTCTCACTCCTTCGCCCAGGCTAGAGTGCAGTGGCACACACGCACACTCCTGGCCACCCCAGCGTCGACCTGCTGGGCTCCAGCGATCTATCTGCCTCAGCCTTCCAAGTAGCTGGAACTACAGGCATGCACTACCACACCCGGCTATTTTTTTATTTTATTAGAGAGATGAGGTCTCGCCAAGTTGCCCGGGCCGGTCTCGAACCCACAGGCTCAGGCAATTACTTGCCTCAGCCTCCCAAAGTGCTGGGATTACAGGCTGAGCCATTGAGCCTGGCCTTTCAGCAACATTTCTATGGTTAGTAAGTTATAGGAAGTTCTGCTTTAGTCTACCCTGACTCCTTGCTATCATTATTCAACTATAGGTGAGTTTTGGAGATAGAAAGGGGTCCCTCTAAACTTTTCATACAAATGAAATGTAAAAGACCCTCTCCTGGAGACTCCACAACATTGAAGCCGCTGAGAACTGTCAACTTGAGGAGTTGTCCAGGGCCTCACTTCCCATTCAGGAAGCTGGAATCACCAGTCCCACATGGATCAGCAAAAAATAGGGCCTCAGAGACCCCTACCCAATTTCTTCCTCTCACTGAGAGACAGTTTCCCATTTCTTCAGCTGACTGGTGGCAGAGTCAGGATAGAGGACCTATCAACCCAGGTTTTTAGCCCTGTCCATGCCCCTGTGCTTCCTCTTCTGCCACTCCAACCCTGACACCTCTCAGAGCACCAAGCAGGCTTCTGCCTTTGAAGGGCTCTCAATCAGCTGGAACTGCTGGCTAGGATAGGCAGTCTTTCCCTTTACAGGCCAAGGAAACCACGGGGGGAAGGAGGGAGGTCTGTGGATATCCACCCAGCTTCCAGCTTAAGATCTTCCCAACCACCCTTCCACCGTGGTAATGGAACAGGCCCCAGAGAAACCGAGCTCCTGGTGTGGGGTCACAGCAAGTCTTTCCCAGCCTGCAGGGCCCACTAAGTTCATTCTGGCTGGTCCTGCATTTGGGGTTCCCACTGGGAACGAGGCTCTTAGGGCAGCTGTGACCAGTCATTTCAGTTATGGCCTGTGAGTTTGCATGCTGCTTTGCTTGTTAGTAGCAAAAGCATTGAAACCCCTCTCCCCCATCATGTCCCCAAGCCACCCACTGGGTGGAGTCCTCAATGGCTGAGTGCGCAGAATTCCCAGCCTGGGCTCAGTCTTGGCACCTGAGCTCCCCAAGGAGCCCTGCCCTCCCCAAAGCTCCTGTTCCACCCTGTCAGCTCTTGTTGGGGCTCTCTCTGCTCTGGGAGTACTGAGAACCAGGTGATGGGGACTAAGCGCTTTCCCCTGTTTTGGAATAGTGTGCAGGTTCTGCTGACTCAGAGGACAGAGGCTCCTTAGAGGTGACCCTGACCCCATCAGTCTTAAGTAGCTGAGGAACTGGGCAATCCTCGAACCCAGTGCCACCTAATGACATACAGCAAATGGGGCAAGAGAAGGTCCCATCCTGACCCCAGGATGAGGGAATTTTAGAGGTGGGAGTGAGAGACAGATCCCTGGGTCCACCTATAGAGAGAGGAGAAATAAAAAGAACATTGCCTTACGAATCAGGAAATCTAAGTGCCAGGCCCTGCTCTGTCTCTGATCTACTGTATGATCACAGGTAGGCCAGGTCCCTCTCTGGGACTCAATTTCCCCATCTGTAAATGAGAGAATTGGTTGATCTCCAAGGGATCTTTCAGTGCCAGAATATAGCCAGTGTCTGATCACATCTTGCTATCTCCACTTCCCCTTGTACTAGTCGCTGTCATCTCTTGCTTCGGCTTTCCAAATCACGGTGGGTCATTGCTTCCTCCTTCCCCTTCCCCCATCATAGTCTGTCCTCCACTCAAAGGCCTACTTGTGCAAACGTAAATAAGATTGAGCTACTCCCTACTCAAAAATCCCCATTCACTTGAAGTAAAGGCCAAGATTCTCTCCATGGTCCATTTCCCACCTCCACTGCCTCTCTGTCCTCACCTCCTGCCACTTGTCCCTTGCTCACTCTGCTCTGGGACCACTTCTTTCTTGATGGTTCTGGAATATACCGGGCACTCTTCTGGCTCAGGTCTCTTGCAGTTGCTTTTCCTTCTGCTCAGAACCCTTTTCTCCCAGATGCATGCATAGCTCCCTCCCTCCCTGGTCTTTGCTCTAATGTCACCTTCTCGAAGCTGCTTTTCCTGACTACCATCTATAAAATAGTCCCCCCACTCCCATACCAGTGTTCCCTGTCCCCTTTTCCCACTTACTCTTTCTCCAACATCATCTGACAATTTGAACCTTTACTTGGTTATTTATTATCCATGCCCCCCAAGAATATAAGCTCCATGAAGGCAGGGACGTCATCTATCTTTGTGCCTGGTACATGGTGAGTGCCCAGTAAATAGTGACTGAATGAAGGAATGAGTGAGTAATGCTCTGTGGCTCTGGGCTGTGTGGATCTTGGGAATTGTTGCCGGCCCTTGTTCCCTCACAGTCCCTGTTGCTGAGGAGAGAAATGAGGTGTGGAGCCAGGATGGTCAGCAGAGAACACTGGGAAGCGGTTGGTACCAGAAAGAAATTGACTCCTCTCTCAGGAAACTTTCACCCAGAACCCAGTCTGGGTCAGCCACAGGGCATTCTGGGTGCACAGGACAGGACCCCTACCCTCAAGCAGTTCTCAGTCTGCAGGAAGTGGGTTCTCACACGGAGCTGTTCATGTGTTGAGTTACACACCACAGTGGAAGGGAGCTTGACCCTGTATGGCTGGAGAAGCGGCAGACACGGCATGAGCAAAGGTGGGGATGGAAAAAGAGCCCTGTTTGCCATTGGGGAGATACTATGATAATGCAGTGCCAAGGGCCAGGTTGGGCACTTGAGGGTTGGACAGTGAGGAGCAGGGTGGCCGGGTGGGTGGGGCCTTCCTTGCAACCATGCTAAGGAGCTTGGGCTTGGGCCCGCAAGTCAGTGGATTTCACACTTTTTAAAAAAGCAGCAAAGTTCTTTGTTCAAATGAAATCTTATGCCAAATCCAGCATGTAAAACCGAGCCACCTGAATCCACATGGAGCTGCTCAATGGAACAGACAGAAGGTGTTAGGTGCCACACAAAAGATGCAGAGAATCGCACAGAAGTTAGATTGGAAAATATAGCTTATTTAGAAAGTAAATTAGAATGAGGAAAGAAAAGATTCACCTCCCCAAGGTAGGGGCGGGGACCAAAGCTATGAACCACATGGTGGACATAGCTCAAAGAGCCACAGTTTAACGAGTAATGGTAAATGGCTGCTTGAGGTTGAATGCTTTTATTTATTTATTTATTTATTTTTGAGTTGGAGTCTCACTCTGTCGCCCAGACTGGAGTGCAGTGGCCGCTCCCAGCCACCGCAACCTCGACCTGCTGGGCTCCGGCGATCCTTCCGCCTCAGCCTTCCAAGTAGCTGGAACTA
>CAUYQG010279278.1:0-11749 GCA_963574415.1 Tarsius wallacei | reverse complement strand
TGAAGCTGAGCTTCCCAGAATGCATTTTCTGGCCTCACAGCTAGATGCATTCCTGGTCAAAGGAGAGTCCGTGTCCTTGGGCAGTTTCTGGGGACCTTCTTTAAGAGATATGTGTTTCCCTTATGCTTTGTCCCTGCCTCAGCCTTCCAAGTAGCTGGAACTACAGGCATGCGCTACCATGCCCAGCTAATTTTTGGTTTATTGTAGAGATGAGGTCTTGCCAAGTTACCCGGGTGGGTCTCGAACCTGCGGGCTCAGGCAATCCACTCACCTCGGCCTCCCAAAGCGCTGGAATTTCAGGCTGAGCCACCGAGCCCGGCAGGCCCATGTTTCTTTTGACAGTTCATAGAGGTAATGCACATATAAAGGGCTGAGAGCCTGGCCCTCAGGGTCCAGTCATGCTTGCTATGATCATCAGCTGACACTGGCATCAACGGCATCATTATAGTTGGCGCAGTTGCTGGAGCCTGGAACCTTCGACACGGTTCTGACTGCTCTTCCATTAACGACTGATTGATGAAGCCGTTCATCACATTTTCCTTGAGCACCCAGTATGTTTGAAGGAGCCTGGGAGCTGAGGAGATCCAGAAATGGACCCTGCTTTGGGGGCTCATGGACCGGAGATGGGCATAGACCCCTGACAATTGGCTTTCAATGAGGTGAGGAAGTCTGGGATACTGGTGGGTCCATATAGGCCTTAGGGATGAGGTCCAAGGAGCACCCAACATTGGACCTGGAGCACACATGCTCAGGGTCCTTGGGTGCCTGACAGCATAGGCTTGGGGGCTTCCACTGAGTCCATGCTGCCTGCTTCCAGACCGAGGGGGTGCCAAGTGGATCTCGGGAGTAGCTTTCCCTTGAGGGCTGCTGCTGGAGCCATCAGGCAGGGAGGCAGGATTTGGGCAAGGGCCACCTGCCACAGGTGCCTGCCAGGACACAGGGGTGTGTGCTGAGGATGTTTGACTTCAGGACCAGAACCAGGGCCTCAGTCCTTGGGATTTTGAGGGGGTGGGGGAGACAGAGGGAGAGAGAATGAGAGCTGGAGAGAGCAAAGGACAAACTTTGCAGTGGGAGGGACTTAGAAGTCTTTTGCCTGGTCCCCTGGTGTTACAGATGGGCCCACGGAAACCCAACGAGCCAGAGGGACCTGTCTGTGGACCCCCAGTTGGGGAGAGAAGCACTTAAATGAGGATGTCTGGCTGAGGCCCGTGCCTTTCCTCAAGGCACACCTGAGGCAGAGAGCACCAGTTAGGCGCTATGACACCCAACCCTCTCATGGCCCTCGGGCTGAGCCAGGCTGCTAAACAAGAGTCTAGTAGGACACTCCCAGAGGTCCTGAGCACGGGCACTGGGCACTGCTGCCCAGCCCCACAAGCTTGCTAGCTGAGAGGGGGTGTGGGTAGCCTCGGAGAGCATTTGGGCCCTGGAGTCAGATGGCCTGGGTTAGAATCTCCCTCTCCCAGTATCCAGCAATGATGATTTCACCTCTCTGAGCCTCTGTCCTCCCCCGCAAAGCCAGAGGGTGATAGCAATGGTGATTAATGAAAATAGTAACACTGTCCATCTCCAGAGCTGACCTCAGCTGGGGAACCTTTCTGGCTTTTTAACCAACACCTGCTCTGATTGGTCAGTGTCTGATCCTTTATCAGCTGGTAAATATCGTGACCTTTTCCCATGCTGACCTCAATGTTCTGCTCTGAAGATTAAATGAGTAAAGTAAGTGCTAGACACAAGTAAGCTCCACTTGCTATTTTTCTCATGTGTGATAACAGTCTACACTCATGGAGGGATAAGGACAGGCCATGTGCTTTCTATCTACTGAACCTTTACAACACATCATGTTGCAAATGAGGAAACTGAGTCATAGAACAGTGAGGTCGCGTGCCTCAAGCCCCAGCTTTCAAGAGGCCGAGAGGGGATTTGAACCCAGGCAGGCAGCATTTGCATTCACGGCACTTGGTCATGACCCACACTCCACCCAGAAACTCTAGAACCCGTTGTGGCTGCAAGAGGGGAGGGTTCGGTGGGGGTGGAGTCCAGGGTGGTCACTCCCATGCCCAGGCTGTGGGGCAGTGTGACTGGGCCGGGCCCCTGTGACCCCTTTTCCTGGATGTGCCCCAGCCCAGAACACCCCTCCCTTTTCGGCATTGCCCACCACTGCGCTGGGCTCCTGGTGGCCAGGTAGCTGCTTCCGGGACCTCCCGAGCCTTGAGCTATTCGAACTTCCAGTCTGCCCCGGATCCACCATCAAGCCCCACTCTGTAAAAGCCCCTACGGTGTGAGAGGCGCTCTCCTGGGCACTGACTCTTACGTCATCTCTATGGCAACAACCCAGGAGCCTTGCTTTGGCCTCTGTTTTGGCAAAGAGGGCATCCAGACTTAGGAGGGCGGTGCCAGATACTCCTGGATGCACAGCTGTTCGCTGCGGTGTGGGGCTTGTTTCCTGGGAGCCCACTGGCCTTCTCTCTTCAGGCCTTGCACGAGCGGGAGTGAGCTGAAGTTGCTGCTGAAGTCGCGTCTCTGCCTGCCCAGGGCCCAGGCAGATGGGCCGTTTCCTGAAAGGAGCTAGACAAAGCCTGGGTACCTCCCCAGCCAAGGCAGACTCTCTGGGGCCCTGCCCCCTGCCTGGGCATGCCTGGGGGCAGGGGCCCAGCTGTCTGTTAGCCCACCTCTTCCTCCCTGAGGACCCACTCATGTAAGAACAGACTCTGGGGGCTTCATGGGGGCCTGGGGGCTGGCAGGCCGGGACCCTCGGGAGCGTATCCATAGCAACCAGCTCTCAGAAGACTGGGTTCCCGTGGGGCCGAGGCTGCTGTCGGCTGGAGCGTGAAGCGCTGAGGTTTCCACCTCCCCCTCTGTTTATGGGTAATAACAGTGTCACCCCAACTCGAGGCCAGTGTGGGCAGACCCCCGTGTTCCATCAGCTCAACAGATTCTCATGGTGCCGTTCTCCGCCATGCAGGGCTGCCTGGGTGCTCTCACACCCCATTTTACAGCTAAGTAAACAGACATCCAGGTGCCAGGGCCTGTCCAGACTCCACTGGCTTTCTGTCACCTAGACCAGAACTGGCCAGGGAGTTCCAGGGAGTGGAGCCGAGAATGGTGGCTCAGACAGCGGGTTCCGGGAAACCCGCAGGGTGTGGAATCACCGTCTGTCCCTGCTTGCCAGCGAGGGGCTATGGCCAAGTGATGTGGCCTCTTGAAACTCTGCTTTCTTCATCCCTAAAGTGGAGCTTGCAGAGGGCTTGCAAGTACTCAGCGTAAACACTGCCTGCACGTAGCAGGTGCTCAGTACATGTGAGCTGTGGAAATTCAACAGCCCTGGCTATCTTTTCCTTCCCTCCTTCCTGCCTCGAAGGGCCCAGCCAGTTCTTCGCTGCCCTCCCCCTCCTGTCTCCGCTGTTCTCACATGTGTTTTCTTCCTGCGCTGGCCCCTCTCTGCCATTGTTCAGGGCCATGCTGGGGGACGCAGCTCCTGGCCACAGGCCCTGGAACTCAGCTTTGGTTCTTCTGGGCAGGGCCCCAGGGAAGGGGCTTATGGCAGAAGAGAAGCTTGAGTGCCAGGTTCTGTCTTTCAGTAAATATGTGTCCTGGTAGAGGCCGAAGCTCCAGAGGAGGAGGGGATTGAGAAGGGGAGGCTGACTGAGAGTAGATGTTGGGGTGAGGACGGGGAGCCAGTTAGGGTTGCAGGGTGCTGGAGCTGGTGAGCCCACGCGTGAGTCTGTGTGACATGCATGCCTAGGAGCTTACTCATATTATACAGGAGTGAGTGCTGGGGAGCTCTGTGCCTGCACTTGTGTGGGGAGCCGGGTGCACATCTGTGAGCATATTTGGGAGTATCCTGGTACGCGTCTTAGGGCTCCAGTGAAGCCACTGAAGGTACATGTGTCTCTGCAGATAAGTTTGGGAGTGTCCATCTGTGTGACCTTGAGGATCCATGAGGGTGTTCCCACTTCTGGGGTGCTGCACATATGTGTCTGTGTTGCAGGTTTCCGTGTGCAGGGGTTATGGGTGTGTCTGTGAGGGTCTCATGCTGATGGTGATGGGGGGAGAGTGAGCGAGTGTAGGCTCGCACGTTTGTCATGTGGCCTCTGTGTGTGTGATCGGTCAGCAGTTTTCCTGACCCCTCCCTTAGGAACCCCCTGGGGCCTGTTTACCCACCAGGAAGGGCCCGGTTTATTTGGCAGTGCTCTTTCTGTCCCTTAAGGGGTTGGAGGGGCATTTGGGGGTGCCATCTCTTCCTGCCCAAGCACCTGCTGAGTTACCTCCGAAGCACAGCAAGCTCACTTTACTCACCTGCCCCCTGAAGGAATAATCACTGTGAGCATGGATTGTTCTCCACACTCGTCTGGACCAGCCATGATCGTGGCCTCCAAGACTTCCACCCAAGCAGATTCTTGGAGGGGGAACATGGTCTTCCTCCCCTCACCATGGCTGCAGCCTTATCCCACCCACTTCCTCTCACCCACCAGCAGGCTCCCTTGGGCCTCCTTGGGATGGAGCTTCCTGGGGTGTGCTTCATTCTTGCATTTACTCATTCATTCATTCAAGCGTTCAAGGGTTCTTATGCTTACTCACCAGGCAGAGTGAGTGGGGCACATGTGGGACAGAGTCAATCGTCTATAGTGGAGATCCCCAAGGTGGTTCTTCTCTATGAGCTTGAACTTGGGGCTGAGCTGAGTTGGGGGCTCTGGGACTGTATTCCTGAGAAGACCTCAGTCCCTGCAGTCCCCTTATGGCTGGAACATCTCCCTGTGCCTGCTGTGAGGCTGTACTCCCCAGCCCTGTCTCCCCGCCCTCAGCCACCTGACTTCCCTTGTTCTTCCCTGGGCCTTTCCTTGCTGAGTGCCTGCTTCTGCGCCCAGTGCATTTTCTTAGCACATATAATAAACATAATAAAAGTTAAATAATTATTAAGTGAGGCCCTGTGCTAAGGTAGTGGGGATCTGAGGTATTTAAGCCTTTTTGGTTATCTTTGTCTCTTCTGCCTTAATAGAGTGCTTTGCATGTTATTCTGCAATTTTGCTCATGTGTTCAACACATGCTGTTAGACACTTTGTCTGTGCTGCTTCAAAGGTGGACAAAACATGTTCCTGGCCCTCTGGGTGCTCAGGGTGCAATGGGGGAGCAGAGGAGTCAGTCAGTCATGGCACAACTGTGTACTAATCACTCAGGTGCTTTTAGCATAAGCTGGGGCCTGGGGAGTCCCTAAGCTCATTCTGGGTGGGAAGAGAAAGTTTCTCAGAAGAGGTGACATTTGAACTGAGTCTTTAGGGATGAAGAGGGGATTCCAGGAAGAGGAACTAACATAGGCAAAGGCCTGCAGGTACTTAGGAAACCGCAGGTGTGGGGTGGAGCCAAAATGGCATCCGAAACAACTGAGCTCACTGGTGGTTCATCTGGCTGGAATAGTTGAGACTTGGGCCTGGGTCCTCAACCAAGACGTTGAAGTCCTGCTCCCCTTTCCAGGGGTAAGAGAAGCCCCATTATGCCAGGAGCCAAAGTGGTATTCAAAAAACTTGGATATTTTGATTCCTAATACCACCTAGCCCTTAAAAAACTCACAGTCTTAGTCCTTTCCCCCAGATAGCCAACACTGCCATTTTGCCCAGGGGGCTTGTGTCAAAACTATCCAGACTTTGTTGTGAGAGGAAGGTCTACCATTTGGAATGAACCTTCAAGAAGCTTTGAAGCTTCTTTTTCCATTTTTCTGCCCTCACCCCCAAAGGCGGCTGGTAAAAACCCGTTTGTGTTGAAACCAGCTGTAGGGTCACCTGGAGCCTGTGTGCTTAGGGCAGATGATTAATTCCTTGGCCTCCCTTGAGCATCAGAATTGGCAAAAACAGTGTCCCCTGCCCAACCTACATGGCTCTTTGGATGGGTGGAAGGATGGTTGGATGCATGGATGGATGGATGGATGGATGGATGGATGGGTAGATGAGTGGATATGTGGGTGGATGTATGTTAGATGGATGAATGGATAGACAGAAGATAGGTAGGTGGATGAACTGATGAATGAATAATAAATAGATAGATGGGTAGATGGGTGAATGGGTAGATGGATGAATGAGTGGGTGGTTGAATGTGTATATAGATGAATGGATGGATAGATGGGTGGGTAGGTAAGTGGTGGATAGGTGTGTGTGTGTGTGTGTGTGTGTGTGTGTGTGTGTGTGTGTGTGTGGCTGGATGGGTGGGTGAGTGGACTGATGAATGGGTGAATGGGTGGGTGTGTTTTCAGGGTAATGGATGGGTGGATGAATGGACAGGTAGATAGATTTGCCCTTCCAAGCAGGACAGCCTCGCTCAGCTCCCAAAAAGGTTTCCCTTGGGATGAGGCAGTTTCCCCAAATGGAGCAGAGGAGCAGCTCCCTTGGAATGTCGCCAGATACCCCATCCCAGCTGGTAGGGCTGGATTCTGAGGGAGGAGGGAAGGAAGAGTGTCCTGGGGAGACCTGCGAGGGGACTGAGCCAAGCACTCCAGGAACTTCTGCTTTCTGCTTTTTCCTGCCTCCTGCTTCTCTAACTCCTTTCGTTTGGGTTTCCAAACAGAAAAAGACCTACCAATGCATCAAGTGCCAGATGACCTTCGAGAACGAGAGAGAGATCCAGATCCATGTTGCCAACCACATGATTGGTAAGAGAGCGTTTCTTCCCAGCTGTGCGGGGCTCCTCGTTGGGGCTGGCAATGTGCAGTTCCAACCATCATTTTACTGGCTTTTAGGGCAAAGGACAGAGTTGCCGCTGCTGTTTCTGAGATATTTCAAATGGGAGTAAAATGTCAGAGTGGGAGCGCTTTCTCCACCGAGCCTTCTTGTCGCGGCTCCACTCACATCACAATCAAACTTTTGACAATCTCTTCCATTTCCCGGCATAAATTTCCCTCCATTTCTGAAACAAAGTGCTTTCCAGTTGTCAAGCACGCAGGGGCAATTATGCTTCAATTGTGTGTGTCATGACATTGAATAGATTTAACTGCTCACATTTCCCCACTCAACATGGTGAATTCCTCAGGCACATTGTCAAAACAGAATGCTTACCAAGTTATTTCGGTGCTTTGCCCGTTCCTCTTCAAGTGGTTTTGGACTTTGGAAAATGCAGCCTTTCTAGAAGGGGCGCTTTCAGAGTCCTATCGAATTTGCACACTTGGCACAGGGAACCCAGGGGAAGTGATGAAGCCTATCTTGACATGCATGGGTGGGTGTGGTCTCCCTGGCAGCCGGGATGCTCCGTTGTAGGAGAGGGGACAGCAGGGTGTTCTGATGGACTTGGAGGTCTAAGGGCAGGGACTTGGAGAGCTTCTGGAATCCTGGTGCCCTGGGTCTTTGCTGGACACGTGCTCAGCTTCTCCACGTCTCCTGTGGTCTGAGCTGTGAGGTGTGAGTCACAGGCTGAGCATCCTGCCCTGCACTTCAGCTCCGATTTTCTTCTTTTAGCATCTTTTCATGATCACTGTAACCAGAAAACCCTTTACTGCATACATTCAGAAAACCTCTCGTAATGCTGCTGAACGAGCTGAACACACCTGTGTAACCAACACCCAGATCAAGAAACAAAGCTGTTTCCGGCATCCCAGAAACTCCTCTCTTGGCTGCCTTCAGACCTTCCTCCGCCACCAAAGGTCAAGACCATCTTGGTGTCTAATAACAGGCTGGTTTTTGCCCGATTTGAACTTTATGTTCATGGAATCACACAGTTTCTGCTCATTTGTGTCTGGCATCTTTCACTTTTCATATTATTGCCTCTAGTTGGAGGTCTTTCTTTCTCATGGCACCGTTTGCCTGTTAATCCTCGACGGGCCTGTTTTCAAATAGTGCTGGAACATCCTTGTACATGTCTTTTGGTGAACACATGTTTGCTGTTTTAATGGGATTATTGGAATATATAGGTGTTATATACTTCTATATGATGTACTATATGTTATATATACTGTATCTTATGTATATAAAAAATAGGATTAGAAATGGAATTGCTAGGCCACAGGATACATGATGTTTACCCAGGTGGCTGTATGAACTTGTGCGCACACCCTCCCATCCCCGCCTTGGGAGTTTCTGGGCTGCCATGAATATTTTTGTCAAGACTTTTCTTTGGTGAAGGTGCTCTTGGCGAGTGTGGGTCCCCTGTCCCTTCCTAGCTGCAGCATTGCTGGGCTCAGTCAGTGTGGGTGCTCAGCATCCCAGCTCTCCCCACTCACCTGGACATCCTCTGCCCCAGTGGCTCAGAGCTGGTCCCCTGGAGGCGCTGACCCCCAGGTGTGTACATGGCGGGGCTCACCTGGCAGTGAAGCGGGGAGAGGAGTCTGGGACGAGCCGGCGGGGCCCCGGGAGCTTGGCCTGACAAGGAGATTGGTGGCTTTTTAATTTCTCCTGTCTGAAAGCCCCCTGCTGAAGGATAAGAAGGAACGCTACCCTGTCAGTCACCAGCTGCCGAGAGTCCTTTCACAGGAGTGTCAGGGAGGTGAAGATGAAGATATCTGAAAATGTTTGCTTTTGTAGCAGGTGTTAATGCGCGCTCCTGTTTGTAAGCATGAAGGGCGAGCCTGGCTAATTGGACCACAGTGATTTCAAAGGTGCTTCTGCCCCTCCCTTTTCTCTTCCACCTTGCCTTGTGCAGAGCCTGGAAGCCGTGTGTCCTCAGGTGGAAGGCGGGAGGGGCTGCTCCTAACTAGAGTCGTGGGAAATTCGGAAGGAGGCTTGACGGGCATTTGGGCCTGCGTGTGAGCTGAGGGCTTCCAGGAAGGAGTCACGTCTGGTGGCTGGCCAGGTCCTCTCGCCTGTCCCGTAGTGCTGTCAGCTGGCCTGTTCCTGGAGCCGCGGGGAACAGGCAGCAGGGGTGGATGGCCTGTCTCAGAGCCAGAGACTCAGTCCACTGTGCCAACCCCTAGCATTGACCCCTGTGTGAGCTAGACTTGGCATTTGGGCAGTCCCTCTCACTCCTACCTGCCCTTCCCCCACTGCCTACCTGCCCCCAGCCTCATCAACCCCTTCTGTTAAGGAACATTGACTGAACACCTGTGGTCTCTGTGGGTGGTGGGGTGAAGGGGTATGAAGGGGTACATGGTTTCTGCCCTCAGAGATCCTACAGCGTCCCCTAGAGGACACCGCAGTGCACACGCTGTGCAGTGAAGGAGGTCACATTGGGCAAGGATGCTAACAGCTGTTGTTGACTGACTTAGCCCTTCTGCATGCCAGGCACTGTTCATAGGCGCCAGTTCCCCATGTGACAGGCAAGGAACTGGGCCTCAGGGAGCTTACATGACAAGGCCAAGTCCCTCCAGCCTGTGGGTGGTGGAGGCTGGGTCCTCTCCATGGTATGGAGCTCCTGTCAGAGAATGTGGAGGGGAGAGACCACAGGCTTCCCTGTCTGCGTAGAGGTGATGGGCATCCCGGTGAGTGCAGTACAGTGATGTGGGTACTACCGGGACATGGACCACTGGGTGGTGAAGGATGAAGAGGAGTCTCCTCTGGCAGGGCCATCCTGGCAGGGAGTGGCCTCTGTGAGGCAAGGCAGTCACCTGGGAATGTGGTCTTCAGAGGAGGCTCAGCCTAAGAAGGAGGGTTCTTGAATGGCATGTTGTTGGGGACTGTGGGGTAAGGAGAGACGGTGGCAGGAGCAGAGCAGGTGAGTGTGGGGAGCAGTGGGGCCTGACCTGGCCAGGACAGGGGCATTGCATGCAGTAGCCTCTTGTGGGGGCAGAGAGCGGTGGCTGTGGAGGGTCTCACAGGCCAAGTGAAGGGGTTTGAGTTTACACTTCGCCCCAATGGCTGGGGTCCAACCTTGGGAGCCCCTTGACTGATGTTTTATTAGACTTCTCTTGAAAAACCGGAAAAGCTAGTAACCAGGCTCTGCATGCTCGCACAATGGGCACTAGCA
Source organism: Tarsius wallacei (assembly GCA_963574415.1). Lineage (NCBI taxonomy): Eukaryota > Metazoa > Chordata > Mammalia > Primates > Tarsiidae > Tarsius > Tarsius wallacei. The sequence goes on along the minus strand of CAUYQG010279278.1, from coordinate 1,873 downwards.
GCTTCTTCTGCCCATGAGTGAGGCGTGTGCTTCCAGCCACCACGGGCCCCACTCATAAGGAGATGCTTGGCTCATTTGTGTCCCCAGCCAGGTTCTTTACTGTACAGCCTTGGGCTTAGACACTAGGGAGTTTTGGAACAGGGTGTGGTCTGCTGTGCTGAGCGCTTCAGGAAGATGAATCAGGCTGCAGTGTTGGGGAACCAGATGGGATGAGGACAGGGACCCGCCTGGTCTGGGTCCTGGGGTAAAGGAACGGAGCAGGGGAGAAGAGAATTAGAGAGCTGACTGGACTCAGCTGTGGCTTGTGTGGTGTGTCTGGTCAGCCCTGGTTGGGGGGGAATGATGGGAGTGGGATTGGAAAAGCAGACACATCAGGCCTGGTTTGGGGCTGGCTCTGTAGTCCCAGTGAACCTGTTGGGGCCCACTGTCCCTGTGGACAGCTTCTCCTGCTAAACGGTCTGAGCCCAGAGTGGCCGCCCTTAAGCTGGTGGGGGTAAAAGTTCTCCATAGTGGTACCAGGGGGACTCGATGGGTACAAGTGGTCCTGTTCAGCTTGGTGGCCTTCTCATAAACTCGGGGCACTAGGGGGTCTGAGTCAGGCCTCCCCAGGGACTCAGACTGCTGGAGACCTCCCCCGGGGGGCAGTAAAGCGGCCTCTTTATAGCGGGGGCCTCTGCATGGCTCTGCAGCCTGGAGACCCTGGGAGTTATGATGACTCAGGGACATGTCTCCTTGGAAACATTTTCCCAGCACCCCTCTCCAGGCTGCTGCTGGGGAGGGAGTGATTTGGATCTGAGAGATAGGCCAGGGTCTTTGGAAGCCTTTTCGGCAGCAGGGTCTCCTTTGAAATCCCCCCTCCCCACGGAGAATGAGACTCCTTCTCCAGGCCTCCCCCAGGTTTGAAATGGCTTTAGACACCCCCGCCCCCCCAGAGGATACGTCAGACATGTGGAGAAGCCCGTGGCTCTTGCTCTGTGTCCTCCTGCCTAGGTACCCACCTCCGCCCACCTCCTCCCCACCTCCCACTGTATCCCTTCCCAGACTCTGGGAGGGTGGCCTCCCTCTCCTCCCTCTGGAAATGGCTCCTCAGGAGGCCCCTCCCTGGCTCTCTGGGTCTGGCTCCCTGCTGGAGGAGAGCTGAAGGGGGCATCCCATCCCCTGCGGTTTGGGAAGGTAGGGCATTGGGTCCTCCTACGTGTGATGGGCATGTGTGTACAAGGTGTGCACTCTGCCCCCCTCCCCGCCAGGGCACGCAGCACCTTATCCTTGGAGGCAGGGTCTGAGGTTGGAGACCCCAAGGAAGCCCGTTTGCCGAAGAGGCCTGTCCTTTGGGTTCCTTATGGGTGAGGATGGCTGGATAAGGGGTCTGAGAACTTGTCCTTGAGATAACAAACTTGCAATGACCCAGGTTGGCCCTGAGGGAGTGACTCAGCCTCTGGGCCCTGGACGTCCTCACTCAGGGCCTCACAGGCCCCTGGGGGGAGCCCCAGGGAGGGTCAGGGCTGGGAAGGGATGGTCCTCAGGGAATCTTGTCAGGAACGTTTGCCCTTGGTGTCCTTGGAAAGTGGCTGTGGACTCTCTGGCAGGCAGCCAGTGCAGAGCCAGGCCTGTCCCGGTGGGGCATTAGTCATTCTGGAGGCCTTCTTTCTTGTCACGTCAGCCCCTTTCCCTGGGTGCTCTCAAGGGCTGGCCTTTGCTGTTGGGGCAAAGAAAGGGGGAAGAAGGGGGCATTTGGAGGATCAGCTCCCACTTAAGTCTTTAAAAAGCCCCCAGTGCTGACCTCTGGGCTTTTGTCTGCCCTCCCCTCCCCAGCCCTTCCCCTCACTGTGGCAGAAGTGCACCTGGAGGGGGTTTTGTGTTTGTGTGTGTGTGT
>CAUYQG010279276.1:0-47704 GCA_963574415.1 Tarsius wallacei | reverse complement strand
GGTCGAGGCTGTGGGGGCCGGGAGCAGCCACTGCCCTCCAGTCTGGGCGACAGAGTGAGACTCCAACTCAAAAAAAAAAAAAAAAAAAAATTTAATTTGCTACCTAATGCTTCTTGAACCATTCACCTCACTCCTGGAAATGTTAGGATATAAAGCCCACTGGAGAAGCCCAGGGGAATAAACAGTCTCTACAGTGCCTGTGTAAAGGGAGGCTGTAATTGACTTGACTTGGGAGGGGTGGCAAGAGGGTGGAGTTTAAATTCCAGAAGAGGCCTTAAGAGATTCCATAGTCCAGCTACATCATAATACAGACAAGGAGCTGAGGCCCAGCATTGGGAGCAGCTTCTCAGGGTCATGGACGCATCCACTAACAGTACAGAGAAGACCACACTCTCCTGAAATCCCTCCCACCACCCAGAGCCTGACTCTAGCCCACAAGGAGTAAACTCCTTTCAGAAGTGGTAAGAGACAATTCCTAAAACAGGGCAACCCAGGCCCCTCAGCCTGGGACCCTGGTTGCTGATAAATAATGCCCAGAGGGGTAGCTTGCCATGTCTGCCTGTCTGGGACCTGTTTAGCAAATGGCAGAGAGGCTCCGAAAGCCTTCCTGCATGCCTTGAGAATGCCCACTTGTGACACCTGGTCTGCTCTGGCCATCCGGCACACTTGCTACCCTGTAGTGCCAGCAAGGTAGCAGGAAGGTGTGTGCCAGCCTGAGGAGCTGTGCCAGCACTGACTCACAGGCTGAGGGGACACTGCCAGGAAGGGCTCAGGCTCTCTGCAGGGCTGGTGGTTGCTCACTGAAGGCGCTCCAGGCTTTGGGCCCAGGATGACATTCTCTGGGTCCTAACCCTGGAGAGAGGTGGGGTCACAGTTAGAAAAGGCAACAGATCCCTCTCAAGGCCATTCAGAAGTTGGGATAGATTTGGTGACTTTCCCTTGGGGGGGAACGACGACTTTCTGTGGAAGTGGTTAATTTGTTGGCTGGAACACGTTCACCCTGGCAGTTGATCTAAACTCCAGGGCTCATAGCAATCACTTGGGAGCTCGTTTACAAAGAAGTTGGGAGTGGATCTCTAGACTGAGCATTCCATGATTCAGAGGTCTACGGACTGCCACACACCCAGATGACGGCACGCTGGCACAGGCAGGTCTACGGAGCATAGTGCTATGAAGGCTCACTGCCACTGCCCAGCACCCAAAGCCCCAACGGGCCTCACCCTTGTGGACCCCTCCATCTGCCCTTCCCATTGAGAGGTCCTCCAGTCAGGAGGGCACAATACAAGCCCTGCAGCACCATTTTCCTCCAAATGACAGGAACACACATCTTGTCGGAGCCTTTGTGCCCCCACATGATTATCCACCTTGTGATCTTGAACTCTGGGTGGCTGCAGGATGGAACCCATGTGCCCAGCTGAAGGACAAGATAGGCCGGCCCTCAAACCCAGCCCTGCCATTTCCCAACCCAATGAGCTCAGACACGTCAGCCCAGCTGAGCCTCATTTCCTCATCATAAAAATGGGTAAGAGTATCCCCACACCAGGCAGGCTCACAAGCTCCATGAGATGGGACTGGGTTTTGTCCTTACTATTGTGAATGTTGTCCTAGCCCCTCTTTTCAAGCGTGGATAACACTAGGGGTTTGTAAGCTGGTATTTTAGTGTAAACACAAGTTGACTTAGATGACTTTTCTCCTGTACTAAGAACAGGAGGCTGGAAAGCTCTGAAGGTGGGTTTTTGGGGGACATGTATGTCAAGGGGCATTAAGAAGAAAGAGGAATATTTGGCATGCCTACCTGAAATGATCTGGGGGACTGACTGAGGTAGCTGCCTTGGGTGAAAAGTCTGAGGTCAAAGTTCATTGGCTCCTCAGGCGGCCCTGACCCCTGCAAGGGCCACATGGAGAGGAACACACGAGTTCCTGTGATCAGTCCTTCTGAACAGGGTTGTAACAACAAGCAGGCCCCCATTCATCAGCCTCACCAGGATGAGGCTGAGGGTCAGCGCTGAAGAATCAGGTCAACTCAGAGAGTGCATCCTGAGCATCCGTGTGCTGGGCCCAGGATGGACATGAAAGGCCCGTCTGAAATTCTGCCTCCATGTGCTAAACCCCAACTAAGCTAGCTTAAGTGGAAAGGGTGTTTACTGCCCCTATACCCTGGGAAACCCAGGGGTGACTTCACGAAGGACCTTGACATTCATGTGGGTAGGGCAGATGGAGGGGCCCACAAGGATGAGGCCCGTTGGGGCTTTGGGTGCTGGGCAGTGGCAGCGGGAAGCAAAAGCTCATGTTTCCCGCTGTTCCCTGCTACACCAAGAAAGGCCCCATGGCGCAAGAATGGAGCCTGCCCCCTTCCCCGCAGGGTTTCCTGATGACAAGATGACCAGTCTTGGCAGCAATGGGGAGCGTAGAGGGACAGGAAGACCTCGTTCTAGACACCCCAAGCGGTGGGTTTTTTGGGGGGCAGGAACAGATGGGAGGAGGTATGTTTGGGTGGGCTAGAGCTACAATGGATTGGTGAAATGGCATCTACTGCTTTGCATCTAAAGGAGATGGGGCTTTAGACCACAAAGAGAAAAGGAAAAGGATAGGGATGGACAGAGGTCTCCTTAGCACTTATAACAGCCCTGTGAGCTGAGGATACTCACCCCCTTTTACAGAGGAGAAAACTGTGGCTTAGAGAGGGAGTTCCTGGCCAAGCTTTGCACAAGTGAGAGGCACAATAGGATTTCACCTGGGGTTTTCTGCTTCAAAGCCCAGGTATTTCTATTTCTATTCATCCACCTCCCAGAAGATGAAAAAAAGGCTAGCAAGAAAGTACGGAAGGTCTTTGTAGGCAGGAAGACCACCAGAGAGAAACAAACTATTTCCTGTGACTGCCGCATTCTCAGTCCACTGAACTTTGCCCAGGAGCTACCAAGAGAAACTAAGGCTGGATCACCAAGCTACTGTAGGACACCTTCACAGAATTCTTGAGAATGAGAAACACTGGAAAGCTGGAAGAGGAATGGTCTTCATAGTCATGCTTTTCCATAAAGTGTAGGCAGAGCCCAGATAAGATTCTAGAATTGTTTAGTAAAAAGGTTGGTTTGGGAGGACTTGGAAAGAGGAAAAGTGAGCAGTAGGAAGAGGCAAGTCTGTTGGAAACACATCATTCCACATTCTTGTCTCTTCCCTTCTTTTTTTGAGTCGGAGTCTCACTCTGTCGCCCAGACTGGAGTGCAGTGGCCGTTCCCGCCCACCGCAGCCTCGACCTGCTGGGCTCTGGCGATCCTTCTGCCTCAGCCTTCCAAGGAGCTGGAACTACAGGCACGCACTACCATGCCCGGCTAATTTTTTTTTTTATTTATTGTAGAGATGAGGACTCGCCAAGTTGCCCAGGCGGGTCTCGAACCCATGGGCTCAGGCAATTCACTCACCTCAGCCTCCCAAAGCACGGGATTACAGGCTTAGCCACCGAGTCCGGCTTCCTCTTCCCTTCTAACAGGGATTCTGGCTAGGAGACCAGGGGCATGCATTGGCCTTCTAGCCCCAGCCTCTCCCTGCATTATTAGAGAAGATCCTTCATGATCCAGCCTGGTAGGAAAGGAGAAAACAAGGGTCACATGCCCAAGGACATATGTTAGGAATGGGTAAAATCCCTGTGCGCACATGGATGAGGTCAACTTCAGTGGAGGTCTTTAGTCTCATATAACTTAACATTTTCATCAATAACTTAGTTGAAGAGGGGAAGGCACATTTAGGAAGTTTATGGAAGACAGAGTTGGGAGGGATGACAGAACCTGCACACCCAAATAATTAGTCTACAGGGCGAAATGATTCTATCAGAAGCGTACTGGAAACAAATATAAGGTCCTGAACCCAAGCCCAAACAGAGCACTTAGTAGGCGTGCATGGAGATGAGTTTACAGGAAGTTTTTTTTTTTTTTTTGAGTTGGAGTCTCACTCTGTCGCCCAGACTGGAGTGCAGTGGCCACTCCCGGTCATTGCAGCCTCGACCTGCTGGGCTCCGGCGATCCTTCCGCCTCAGCCTTCCAAGTAGCCAGAATTACAGGCACACGCTACCACACGATTTTTTGATTTATTGTAGAGATGAGGTCTCGCCAAGTTGCCCAGGCGGGTCTCGAACCCGCAGGCTCAGGCAATCCACTCACCTCAGCCTCCCAAAGTGCGGGACTACAGGCTGAGCCACCGAGCCTGGCTACAGGAAGTTTTATATGATGGTCAGTAGGTCCAGCTAAGGAGACAGTGGACAACACAGCCAATAAGGTGCATGCCCTCCAGACAAGAGGCGACATCCGCACTGCATTCTGGCTGGTCACCTGCTCTGGCTCCTAGAGTCCAATTCTAAAAGGGAACAAGGGACTCTGAGCCAGGTGTGTGGATGACTTAGGGAAGGACAAAGTTGAAGAAAAAGGAAGGCATGGGGAATAGAAGAGTTCCCTTCAATTATCTATAGGGCTATCAGCAGAGGCATTTTCACTGTGCTCTATGCAGTATCTGGGGCAGAACTAGGAAGCTCCCAAGAGCCAGTCCTGAACTGTCTCCATCAGAGAGAGTTATTTCTAACAACCAGGGTCCCACAGAGATCAAATGGGTGGTGTGAGGATGGGCACCAGCAACTGGCCAGCAGAGGAAGTAGAATTCCTAGGGTGAGCCCCATATAAATGACTGCAACCTGCATCTGGAACTGAACTGGATGACTCCAAGGGCCATCTAGTCACAAGAGGTCTGCAGTTTCAAGTATGCCACCAGGCAGAGTGACTCCGAACTTCATCTCTCTGTGGGTAGTGGTGGGGGACAGTAGGAATGATGATTATGGAACACTTCAGTGTACTCTTAAAATGTATGGCTCAGTGTTGTTGACACTGTTCACGTTCCAGAGAGTGGACTCAGTGAAGAAGTCTTAGAATCACAGATCTTGACTCTCTTGGGTCTCGCTCTACCAAAAACAAAAACCTCGTTCTTGTACAAAAAACCAGTGGCCAACAGCCAGAGGCACACTAGGTCTCTCAGGGTTTATTCCAGTGTGGAGTTGCAGCCTTGGGGTAGGTATGAATAAAGTGCCAAGAGTCACACGTGGCCAGCCCGTACTACAGACACACTTTCTCTGAGGCGAACTCCTTGGGAGGCTCTCCTGGCTGGTAAATGCAGAGACAAAGAGAGATCTTCGATTGTGGTGGGTGGAGACCCCAGCCACCTCTCAACGTGGACTTTCTTCCTGTGATCTAGAGACTGCCGGATCCTGAAATGCAATAACCTAAGACAGCTGTCTCTAAATCTCTAAATTTCAAGGTTTGTTAAGATTAATATGCTTTTACAGAATGCCACAGAGGAAATCAATCTTTTTGCAATATCCACTCCGGTCCTGCAAGAATTAGGTGCCAGGAGATGCCAGGTTCCACCACAGCAGGGCTTGCGGGTGGCGTCTCAGGGACACCAGTATAGTGTGGAGTCCACTGCTTGTCCTAGAATGAGTACTGTGAGCTACTGTAACTAGATGGAGAGACTGCTTCAACTCTGGAACCATCTTACTAGCTGAAAATTTCCTCTTCCCCCACCAGGGCTCCCTTCTCAGGAGGAACAGCATGTGGGCACCCACGTGGGGCATCCACAGGGTGCATCAGCACTGCCTATCCGGATGGACAGGCCCTGCCTGCCATGAGGGCCGCTCCTCTGGAGGCACACGCCCCCAGGTGGGACCAAGCAACACTTTCTCTGAGTAACAGGAGCAGGGGAGGCCACAGAACTTGAGAAAATATGTCTAATAGCAATGATGCTAAGCAGTAACCTCTCTACTGATTAGAAAAAAAGATTCCTCGACTGTAATAACATTTAATCCCCCCAGAAGCTAATCTAAATGTAACACTCAAAAGAAAACAACAGTGGCACAAAGAAGAGAGCTCCAGCCACTGCCTTTGGGGATGCTGGCTTTATTCCCAAAGTGAGTCCATTAATAGAACTGGGAATGAACTGTCATTTTCGTCTCAGTCAAGGGGAGGGAATTAACAAATTTTCTCGTCTCTGAGCCCAGTTTTTTGAGTCATGGATCTCTGAACACTAAGAAAGCACTCGGCGAGGGCTGGTGGCACAGAGAGGCTGTCCTCCCCCTTAAGCCTACAACTACTACTGCCTAAGCCCACCTGAGAGAAAGTCGGCTGGATGGAATACCCTTCTCCAGGGGTTCCAGGAATTTGAATCCAACAAGACCATGTTGAACCTGCCTCGTCTTCAGACAGGTTCCACCGCCCTCTCACACAGGCGCTGGAAGTTGGGGAGCCCCTGCTCTGACTTCAGCCCTGAAGGGAGGTTGTGGATGCCTGGTGCCTGCACTCAGGGCGCCTCCTGTGCCTTCTTCAGGAGCCTCCTTGCCAGGCAGTGCTTATAGCTCCCAATCACCTCCCTCAGGGCTCAGCCCTCTCACAGGCTGAAGCTGCTCCAGTCACCAAGTCTCTGCCTAATGCCTTCCCACTGCTCAGTCCTGCTTGAGTGTCAGGGCAGAGTCCTTGATCCTCAGATTTAGAGTCCCAGTCACCTCCATCACATTATCCAATTTGATTTTCTTCAGAGCACTTTGTATGGTACCCTATTTTGTTGCTGACCATTTGTCTGTCTCACTGTCCTGAGAACAGCAGGAAACCTGTATCCCCAGAACATGTCTGTGTTGGGGGACACTTGATGCATATCTGTGGAATGTGCAAGTCATCCCTGGCTGCAGTGCTGCAGGGAGCCCTTGTCTCTGTTCTCAGCACCATTACTGCTTCCTTCTCCTACATGCTGCCCATTATCTTTCTAAAACACAAATCCTATCCTATCAAAGTATCTGCTTAAAAGCTTTTTTAATGACTGCCTGCAGGAGAAATCCCAAATTTTTTAGCATGCATAGAAGGCCCTCATATCTGGGACCCACTTGCCCTGCCAACCTCATCTGAATTTCATCTCTACCCCTGCAGATGTGTGCTCCTCGGCCAGCCTGGTCCCCTTCCTTTCCCTAACATCCCACGAGGAGACCCTACCAAGTCTCTGCTCACACTGACTCCTGGCTGCAGAGCCCACCCTGCCCCACTTAACTTCAGCACAAGGTAAATTCATCTCTGAAGCCTCAGTGTGTTTGGGCACAAGTCCCCCATCCTCTCTGCTCCAGGAGTGCTTGCCTTATACACTGCTGCAACACCTGTCATTTGTTACAGTGGATCTCTTCATCCATTAAATATTCCCTGAGTGCATAAGTATTGGATTCTAGGGATACAAAGATGAATAAATAAGGTTCCTGCACGCAAAAAGTCTGCAGTCTTGTAGAACCTGGTGCTTGAACACCTAAGTACAAAACAGTGCTACAAGTAGCAGCCAGGTGCCCCCCCCTCCCCATTCCAGGTTTAATGGGGGCACCATAAGAGGGCAGAACTGATTCGATCTCAGGTGGACAGGAGCATTCTGAAGAGCCTTTTCCAGAGAAAGACACGTTTGAGTTGAGCTTAGAGGGACACAAGGTTGCTGTCAGGAGAGGTAGGGACACTGCAAGCCAGGGAAGCCTGAAGTATGTCTGTATTCTCTAGTGGAGGCTAGGACCATGTCTTGTCCAACGTTACACATCCCATCTGGCACCAAGTCTGCCACTGAGTCAGAGGTTAAGTTCTAGATCACCACCATGTAATCCTGTCATTTAGGAGAAATGGTTATTTTTTTATTTTTTATTTTTTTAAAGTTGTGGGGTACAATTCAGGGTTAGGTATACAAATGGTCATTGTGTAGGTAAAGTTTGGGCCTCACTTTGGTAGAAGAGATGATTATTAAAAAAGTGGGGTAGGAGGAGAAGGTTATGAGACAAATATGCTGCAACCCCCACCCCCCCACCCCCTAGACTCCCTTCTGTGGATGGTAGCCCGTGGTGCTGGAGCAGGGGTTATAGGAGTAGGTCACTAGAAGGGTGAAAGCCTCCCTGCTGTAAGCAGGGTCCAAGAGCAAACCACTAGGAAACTCTTCTAGGAGTGCCTGCCAGCCAAGGGAGGGGCAGAGAGAGAATGCTGACGCAGAGGAAGTGGCCCTTCTGTTGTTTGTGATCAGATGGGGAAGAGGACTGGTTGTATACCACATTCCAAGTGCAGAATAACATTGTTGGTTTTTCTTAAACATTTCCAGAGGAAGATGAAGGCTGTACAAGTTTCCTTAGTTATGACATTATAATCTCTCAGTCAGGAAGTTCTTTGTTAGATCTTACTTAAATTTTTATAGGTGCAGGTGAAGGCTCTAGCCTTGCTACCATTCAGACAATGTTTCTTTCTCAGAGGAATACAACTCCACTTTCTGGTTCACCTTCTCCTTCTTAGGCTGCACTAGGTGGGCATTCACCTTTTCAACCCTTTAATCTTTCTGGTCCCTGCCCATGAAGGCTCTCCAATGTGTCCACTGCGTATCTATAGACTTATTAATTTTTAATTATACAAGCCATACATGAACAGGTACATTTCAGATAAAAGCAAAGTCCCCTTTGACCCCTTTTAAAATCCTGAACTCCCTTGAACTGCTCAGGGGTAACTACTATTTTCCATTAGGTTGTGTCCTTTCAGGTATTTTCTCTATATCATGTAAATACACAACTTGCTTTTATACTCAACAAGAGGTCTCCAGTATCTTCCGATGGCAGCACACACACCTGGGCTTATGCAGTAATTTCTGCCTGGTAGTCCAGTTAGATGGGTTACGCGCATCCATTGCCCTATCAATAGGCAATGAGGCTGCCTCCAATGCCTCACACTTAGAAACATGCGGCAATGGCCTTCTTGCTCAGGGCTGCTTGTGTACGTACACATGTGAGGGTCTCTCTAAGGTATGTCCCCAGAAGGAGAGTTGTTGGGTCCTGGGGCTGCCCTTCTCTTCCTGGCTCTAGACTCAGTACCTAGGACTGTGCCCTCTTTTGGCTGCTGTACTCCAATCATCACTAAAATGTGAGTTTCTGTGTAATAATACCTACCATTTATTGAGTGCTTATTGTGTGCCTGATGCTTTCCTAGAGGCTTAACAAATTATCTCATGATGTCTTCAACCTTCAGCAATAAGGGAAGTGTGTCTGAGACACAGGGCAGTTATGTCATCTGACCCAGGCCACCCAGATAGCACAGCTATAATCTGTGTACTCACCCATCTGTTCTCAAAGTCTCTGTCCTGTCCCATATAAGACAAGACCCTGCTGCATGAGTAGGTACTTGGGCCCATTTCCTTACAGGACGCTGATACATGAGTAGGTGCTTAAACTGTTAACTTTTTTTTTTTTTTAGTTGAAGTCTCACTCTGTTGCCCAGACTGGAGTGCAGTGACATGTTCATGGCTACCGCAGCCTCGACCTGCTGGGCTCAGGCAATCCTTTTGCCTCAGCCTTCCAAGTAGCCAGAACTACAGGCATGTGCCACTGGGCCCAGCTAATTTTTTTATTTATTGTAGAGATGAAGTCTCACCGAGTTGCCCAGACTGGTCTTGAACCTATGGGCTCAGGCAATCCTCTCACCTTGACCTACCAAAGTGCTACAATTATAGGTGTGAGCCACCGTGCCTGGCAACTATTTGTTTTTAAATCCTAGCCCTAACTTCTACACAATGGGCATCAGTTCATCCACCCATCCTACACATGCTTGGTGAGTTATGGCCAAGTCCTGGGCTAGATAGTAGGGATGCAAAGATAAATAAGATGCTATATTGACCTCTGGCTAAGACAAATAGTAAGCAAAAAATATGCTAAAGTTGGATTTTAAACAGTAAGCATAATCTGTAAGAATGGGAGGTAATTCTAGACAGAAAGTAGGATATGCAAAGACAGATATTAGATTCTGTGCTCTGAAATCAGGGACCAAACACAGGGACTCAGAACTGAGAACTCTATCTTTAGAACTCATCTGGTCCAGGGATGGCAAATAGGTTTCACTTGAACACCAATTTTGCATGGCTAATATCAGCTACTAGAGTGCAGCATTGAGAAGGATCTTGAGGCCATATCTAGGTTCGGCAGGAGTCTGCTGGAATTCACTCATAATGTCTGCTGAGGGCATAGAATGGAAGCCAGACTCTTCTTCCCACCCACAACATCACCACAAAGGTGACCTGCACTCAGTCACTCATGGACCAGTTGAAGCTTGGTTCTGAGAAAAGACTATGTCACTCAATGTCTTCTAACTTTCCACTCCCCCACACTTCACACAACCACTGTTGACCAACTTTCTTTCCACACATCTTTGCTTACCTTGCTACAAAAGAGGCTGATTTTTTTTTTTTTTTTTTTTTGAGTTGGAGTCTTACTCCATCACCTAGGCTGGAGTGCAGTGGCACATTCACAGCCACCCCAGTGTCAACCTGCTGGGCTCCGGCAATCCTTCCGCCTCAGCTTTCCAAACAGCTGGAACTACAGGTGCATGCTAGGACACCCAGCTAATTTTTTTATTTACTGTAGAGATGAGGTCTCACCAAGTTGCTCAGGCTGGTCTCAAACCCGTGGGTTCAGGCAATCCTCTCACTTCGGCCTCCCAAAGTCCTGGGATGACAGCTTGAGCCACTGTGCCCGGCCAGAGGCAGAATTCTGCCTGCATGGGTATGGAGTAAACACCTGCAAAGGGGCACTGCAGTTTGGGTACACACACACACACACGCACACACACATGTGGTGGGTTGAAGTGTAAGGTAAATATTATCAGAGAAGGGCACATAGAAGGGCACAAACAACACTGGGGAAGAGCCTGTGCCGTACATTTCTGAGAGAAGTATCTCAGTATAGCAGAAAAGAGCAAGGACTCACCCAGACCTGGGTGCAAATTCCACCCTGCCATTCCTTGGTGTGCACCCTTGAGTACAAATGTGGACTGCCACATCTGGTCTTCATAAGAACCTGACAGACATAGACACCATCATCACCCCTGTTTTACAGACCAGGAAACTGAATCGGAGAGGTCAATGAACTTACCTTAATTTCTGCATCTACAAAATAGGGCTAATAATGGCACCTGTATATGAACTTTTTATGAAAGATGAGAAACAGGGTATAAGTGCCTAACATGAGCACTGGCGTTCAGCAACTTTTTTTTTTTTTTGCTTGATTCGAAGTCTCACGCTGTTGTCCAGGCTGGAGTGCAGTGGCATGCTCACGGCTACTGTAGCCTTGACATGTTGGGCTCTGGCAATCCTTCTATCTCAGCTTTCCAAGTAGCTGGAAGTACAGGTGCATGCCCAGCTAATTTTTTGATTTATTGTTAGAGATGAGGTTTCGCTAAGTTGCCCAGGCTGGTCTTGAACCCCTGGGCTGTGGCAATCCTCTCGCCTCAGCCTCCCAAAATACTGGGATCATAGGCATGAGCCACCACGCCTGGCTTAAATGGGTTTTGATTTGTTCTCAAAGAGCCAGGTCGATCCATTTAAACTATAGATTTTGGCAAATTTCTGAATAGAAAATGCTTCCTTTGGAAGGTTATCCAAATAGGGAAATGAGACACAGTAACATGTTTTGTATTCAAGCTAAGTTGAATGTTATCCAGACTGAAAAATGTTCAGAATGCCATTTTATTTGGGGTTCAAATAAATGACCCATGTTTTACTATGTCACCTGTAATTAGCTCACTTTTGAAACAGATGCAAACTGAGGAAGATCAAGTGCCTAGAAACAGTTCATCCTCAGGTGGGTCCACACACCTCCCTCATGGTTTATTAATTCCTGTGAAAGCACACTCCAGCAGCTCAGCTCCAAGTTGGACTCATCCACATTAATCAGACTCTAGATCAAAGTCCTTGAAGCACAATGACTCAGTTTCAGGAAATAGTTAATAACCTTCTTCCTTCAACTCAATTGTTCTCACCTCTTTGAGGGCTGGCTCTCTGTGGGGCCAAGGAGGAGTGTATATGTTTCCTGACAACAAGAAGCCAAGACAGACTCTGAATGAATTCCACAGGAAAGGGATTGAAGGTTGTCATAAAAAAATAGATCCGACACGATAAATGCAGGCAGTTCCCTGGGGTCTTAACCTCTTCCTTCCGAAAATCTGAACAATTCTGCCTTCTGTGCTGCTGTGTGTGTGTGGGGGGGGGGGGGGTAGTAGATGTGAATATTCACTTTGGATACTCATTTCTATCTCAATGACGGAATTCTTCCAATACAAGAATCCCCAAACTGTGATGGTCGGCCTTGCTATCAATTCTCCTCTTCTGTCTAGGATTTCCTGTTGATCCTGAGACAAGTCTTCTGAGATCCTGACATATGTTGGGGTTGGTCCAGGGCCTCAGTAAAGGCTAGTGGTCCCAAGAAAGCTGGGAGAGTCACCCCTGCCATCAATGCCTAATGCTACTAGAAAACAGGGTTAAGTTTAATCTGCTTTAGTGCTTCACTGTTTCCTCTACCTGGAATGACCCTTTCCCGCTTGGCAAACTCATTCCTCAAAAGCTAAGTCAGCACCTCCACTTTCAGCTACAATAAAGTAGCCTGTGGGAGACTTACACTCTACCTTAAAGGAAAAATAAGATTAAGCTGGAATATGAAAAATCTGTTTGAATGTATCTATGGACCAAGGCAACTAGGAGGATTTGAGGTCTAAGATTATGAAGAGAAGGGAATGGTATAGAGGTAAGTGCTTTTTCGTGGAGTCATTTTTCTCCTCAAAGTTTCTGCCAACTTTTTGTTCAGGAGAATGCTGAACTTCAGGCAAACAGCCTCAGCTAAAAGGCAAGAGGCTTTCAGCAATTGCACAGGACTGCAGGGACAACATTCGTTTGGTGTTTGAGGCTGCCCAGGCAGCTAGGACTAGATTCCAGAGAGAAGGGAGCTACAGAGTAGTGAGCCAATACTCAATGGTTCTCTTCTTTTAAAACATTTGTCAAACTCTTGAGCAACTCAAAGTAAGAGGCTAGGAAGCTAACTAACTAAACGGCCACTGACAGAGTAAAATATTCATAAGGTCCACAGAGCTGAGGAAACAAAAATGGTGGTTTAGAGCTTACCAAGAAAGAGAAGCCCTGGAAAGCCATATCCTAGGCATCTCCAGGGAAGGTGATACCACAGAGAGCCTATGTAATTTCTCTATACAATTTCTGGCATTACATAAAGAATTACCAGACACACAAATAAATAGGACCATGAGAAAAAGGCAACAGAAATAGACCCTCAGATAACTTTAAAATAACTGTAATTAATATGTTCCCCCAAAACAACAAAAAGCAGAATTTTACCAGAGATTGTAAATCTTTTTTTTAAAAAGCAAAGTAAATAGAAATTCTATAATTTTTTAAAAAATTCAATAACTGAAATTCTGAACTCAAATAGGTTGAAGGCAAACTTGACACAATAAAAAGAGAATCAGTGAACTGAAAGATCAATAGGAAAAACTCCAGCTACAGCATAGAGAATTTCAAAAAGTTTTAAAAACAGAAAAAAGGACAAGAGCCATATAAGAGTAATATATGTAATTGAAACCCCAGAAAGGAAGAAAGATAAAATAGAGAGAGTATTATCTGAAGAGACAATAGCTAAGAAATTTCCAAAACTGACAAAGGACCATCAAACCTCAAACCTGAACTCCAAAAAGAAAAAAAGAAAGAAAATCTATAAGCACAGCTTAGTAAAACTGCTAAAAACCAAAACCAAAGCAAAACAAAACAAAAAACCCACAAAGACAGAAAATCTAAAAAGCAGACAGAGGAAAAGAGAAGTAATTAAAGGAATAGCAGCAATATCAATGGCTGACTTCTCAAGAGAAAACTCAAAGGAGAATACAAAGATGCAAAGATCTCTCCAAAGAGTTGGAAGAAATGATTGCTGCAGTTTTCAAAAATGAAGATGAAATAAAAATATGTCCATACAATTAAAAACTATGTTTATCAGTAAGGCTACATAAAAATACTAGGTAAAAAAATTCCTTTTTTTTTTTTTTTTTTTGAGTTGGAGTCTCACCCTGTCGCCCAGACTGGAGTGCAGTGGCCGCTCTTGGCCACTGCAGCCTCGACCTGCTGGGCTCTGTTGATCCTTCCGCCTCAGCCTTCCGAGTAGCCGGAATTACAGGCACGCACTACCATGCCTGGCTGATTTTTTGATTTATTGTAGAGATGAGGTCTCGCCAAGTTGCCCAGGCGGGTCTCGAACCCGTGGGCTCAGGCAATCCACTCACTTCAGCCTCCCAAAGCGCAGGATTACAGGCTGAGCCACCGAGCCCGGTTGGTAAAAAACATTCTTTAGTCAGAAGGAAAGTGATCTTAAAGCTATAAATCATTAAAAAGTACAAAAAATTTGAACATAGCTGACCAACTTAACCTAATTGACCAATATAGAACACTATATCCACTGACGGAATACACATTCTTTTTAAGTGTACATGAACAGTTTGCAAAAGTAGATCATATACTGGGACATAAATCAAGTTTCAAACATTCTGATCATAGCAGAATTAAACTGACAATCAATTTTCTAAGAAGTAACTAGAAAATTCCTAAATGTTTAGAAATTAAGCAATACACTTTGAAATAACCCATGAGTCAAAGAAGAAATCAGATGAAAATTGTAATAAAAATACAATATATCAAAACTTGTAGAGTACAGCTAAAGCTGTGTTTATAGAGAAATTTATAGTTTTAAATGTATATGTTAGAAGAGAAATAAAACTGAAAGTGATATTTCAATGTTCTTAGGGTAAAATTAAAATCCCTAGTATGGTTACAAAGTCCTGCATGGTCTGGCTCATCTATGGAGCTTCATTGTTGTGTCTCTCTTCTCATTCATTACTCTTGAGCCTATTGGCTCCTTTCAGTTACTTGACTATATCAAATTACTTCTCAGGGCCTTTGCACATACAAATCCTTCTGTTTGAAATGCTCTTTCCCCTTCCTTTCTCTAGGCAACTTCTCACCCTGCAGGAGTCAGTTTAAGTGTCTGTTCCTTAGAGAAGACTTCCTCAAAGTCCAAGCCTTGATCACAGTCCTCTGACATATATTTTTAATTCAAACTTTCTTTTATGGCACACATTGCCATACTCAATAACTGTTTGGGTAATTACTTGTGCAATTAATTTTAAAATATTGTTTGTCATTCCCTAAATATTATAAGTTCATTGTTGGCAGGGTCTGCAAGCTGTCTTGTTCAACATTGTATCCCTAGGGCCTAGCATGGTACCTGGCAAGTAGCAGGCATTCTATAAATGTGTTTAGTTAAATGACTGAACGAACACATCTGAGCAAATGCTCAGTTGACTCAAATCTGTTAAAAGATGCTCCACTGGAAGAAAACTCCTCAATATTAAGCATTGTCAGCAGTTGGTGCTTTTTTCTATGGCATTTATGATGCAATTTACAATATCTGCTAATCCAAGAAATCACCCAAATATTTTTTCTTTTGATGTTTAAGTAAAATAATTTCTAACTGTGTACTGTTTTCTGTTTACTCAGGGAAAAGACAAAGGATTTTTGTAAACTCAACATATGTATCAAATCTGTTCTACTCTATAGTAAGGTGCTGTAGAAGTGATTCAATTGATTACCATTATTAACAACAGTCTCTTAGTCCATTTCAGGCTGCTACAATAGAGTACTGTAGACTGGGGAGCTTATAAACAATAGACACTTGTTCCTCACAGTTCTGAAGGCTGGGATGTCTAAGACCAAGGTACTGGCAGATTTGATGTGTGGTGAGGACCCACATCCTGGCTTAAAGACAGTGTCTTCTTTCTGTCCTAAACACAGTGTAAGGGGCAAGGGAGCTAGCTCTCTGGGGTCCCTTTTATGAGGGCACTAATCCCATTCATGAGGGCTCCACCCCCATGATCTATTCACCTCCCAAAGGCGCATCTCCTGCTACCACCATGACAGGGGTTAGTTTTCAACATGGGAATTCTGGAAGGTCACAAACAGCCTATAGCACACAGTCTCACTAATTCCAACAACAATTGTTGATGTCCTAAGTCTACTTTCTATGTGGAAGCTCATTTAATCCTCACTCAAAGCACTGAAGAAGGTGTCACGTCTGTTTTTCAGGTGAGGAAATCGAGGCTGCAGAAGTGAAGGGACTTTCCAAGAGCATGGAGCCAGTAAGTGGAAGGGCTGAGGTCAGAGCCCTGGTGTGTCTCAAAGCCTCTGCAGGCTCTGACAGCTCCACCCTGCTGCCCATCTTACATCTAGAGAGGACTTTTAAGGAACTTCAGTGATGTGAGGACAAACAAGGGAAGAACAATCACAGCTCCGCCACAGAACCAGCTGTGACCGTAAAATGGAATTACAACAGTACACAACAGAATAGAGTTAAAGTGCTTTGCAGGGTACTTGTCATTTAGTAATGTGCTTAGTAAGTACCAGTAATTATTATCAAGGGATGCTGTAAATAAACAAAAAACCCTTATACTTCACTCAAATTAAAAATATATCATATCCATTCCACCTTGCCTTCAGAGAGTATGAGGATGAAAAAGGCTCTGACATGAAAGTCAAATTCACAAGGGCAGGGATCCCACTCTCAGGGCAGTGGGCCCCTGGCAAGTGACAAAGTGCGGTGGTCACTGACAGTAAAGCTCTCTGGTTTTCCCCCCAGATCGAGAGGGAGGGGCTGTGGGCCCTTGTAGAAGTTGCTCGTGAGATGGGAGGGGCAGTAACTGTGGTTCTGCCCATCTCTAGGATCACTGCTGTGGCCGTACCTCAGCAGCCTCTTTGACGTGGTTGTCCTGTAGGCTCCCTCAGCAAATCATTGATTTGTGCTTCTGAGCATTTCTCAGCCTGGATAACTAGGCCATAAGGGGGGAACCCTTTAAAAATGGGCTGAGAGCTGCCCATCAGTGAAGGCAGTGGAACTCCTGCCCTGCAAGGCAGCTGGAGCACCCTCCATGTTTGGATGCATGCAGCCCAAAGGTGCTCACTCACACTCAGGCTCTGCAGTTCTCAGCATCATCAGGGTGGCTGCTTCCACCTCAACACCTGTTCTTATTTCCATGCACCTGCTGGAAAGCTATTTTCCTCTGAGGTTCCTATTACTGCATTTCAAAATAATTGTTTTCTCTTCCCCAAGCCCATTCTTATATGGTGCTGCCACAATCTATAGTAACCCCACCAGCTTTAGGTACTCCTTGTTCAAGAATAAAATCCCTACATGGCTCTCGGTACTATTCCATAACCTTGGGTTGTTCTGACTGTACATCAGTCCCCACTGCCCTCCTGGCTCTTCACAGTTCTCTGCACAGCCATTCTCACAGGTATTTTGTCATCTCCAAGTTATCCAAAACATTCCCTGACATTTCTTCTCATGGTGCCAGATCCAGCCACTTACCATTCTGTACTGTGACGGATTTGCCTGGTGAATCACTGACTCACTGTCAGAAGGGAGGGACCTGCCAAGGGAGTTGGTGGGAGCCTCCTTGGCTAACTTATGAAGGTCTCCACAGAGACCATCTGCACACAAACCCACAAGGCCTGTCTTTCCTCTCCCAGGGATCTCTTTCTGATCCTCCAGGGACCTGCACCTCAACTAAACAGAGCTACACTAAATGGATACACTCGCTGTTTCCTTGACATCTAGCTAAGAGTCTTTAATAAACAGCACAGGAGCAAGACAGAAAAGAGACTGGCACTTAGAACTGTGTGGCCCAAGGAAGCCATCGGCTTTCTGTACCTCAGTTCCTCTAGGAACTGAGCATCAGTATGCAGAGGTGCACTGCATGTACTAGGCACAGCAAGAATCAAGAGGGAACATGCTACCCTGAAAACCCTTCTACAAATTGGGGTGGGGGGGGCCGGCAGCAGCACCCTGCTTTGACTCTTTCTGGTGTCTGATCGCCAGCTCCTTGCTGAGCCAGACAATGAAAAAGCAGCTCTTCCTCACTAGACACCAGGCCCTGAAAACAACTCTAGGTGCCTGCCTCAGTCCCACTCCAATCTGCAAGGAGCTACGGAAGAAGTGAGTGCTGATTTGGTCAATTATAAGTGACCAGTGGCCACCTCAGATCCAAGTGGGAGAACTGAGGAACAGATGGTTGTCTGTGTTATTAGAGATTTGAAATTAGGCAGACGGTGGCAGGTTTCAAGCCACAGGTGGGAATTTTTACAAATATAGGCCAAGTTTAGAAAGAACAGTAAACAAATTCTTACTTTATTGTGCTCTCCATCTTTGAAGCTGCCTCATGGAATTGCTGTGAAGACAGTTTATACATCTCAGCATTCTATAAGGGGAAAAACAGATGGGTTACCAAAGACTGAAATTTCGCCCTGCTTCCTCACGGGATGCAACTACCTTAAAAATTGACAGATGCTAATTTCTTGACCGGTATCAAAGCAGACGGGTGGTTAATCCACAGCTTGGGTTCCAGCTCCCAACATGGATGGCCACTGCCACAGAATCCTAGAGTAGCAACAGCTGGAAGAATGTTGTGAGATTCTTTAGTCCAGGAGTTGGCAAACCACAGCCCACAGGCAAAATCTGATCTGCCCCCTGTTTTTCTAAATATAGTTTTACTGAGACACAGCCATGCTCATTTGTCTATGTATTGTCCATGGCTGCTTTTGTGCTACAGTGGCAAAACTGAGTTGTGACAGGCTGCATGGCCTACGAAGTTGAAAGCATTTGCTCTCTTTAAAGAAAAAATGTGCTGAGTCTTGATCTGGTCTAACCCCTACTTTACAGGTGAACTTCACTGCCTGGCGAGAGGAAGTGACTTGCCCAAAGTCACAGGGGTGAGGGCAGTGTCAGGACTACAACCCAGATGCCTGGATTCCCGGTCTAGGACACATTCTCACACTGCTGCCTACCATATCCACCCTGCTCCTCAGATCCCTCTGTCCAGAGTGCTGCAGGGAGGCACCAAAGGCACACACGTCATTCTTCCTGAGACCACTTATCACATGTACTCTTGCAGAGCCAGGTTGGAGTAGGTAGAGCCAGGCCTGGAAACCAGACAGTGCTGTGTTTAACTTGGTGCCACCACTGTGTGACTCTGGTAAGCCCAACTTCTTTGTGCCTCAGAAGCAGGCTGATCCAGGTCCACGGACCGAGGCCCAGCATTCTCCTTTCTCTATGAGCCCGCACTTGTACCAAGGAGACCTCAGTGCCCCAGGTGGACAGACACATAGGTGGCAGGAGAAGACCAGTCTTGGAGCTGACTCTTGCAGGAAGCGGTTTTAGGATAAAACAGCCTTAGACAGGGTTGGGCTAAGTGGTCCCTGTGTGGGGCAGGGGTTGTGAAGTGGTCTGACCTTCCAGGGAGGGTGAAGAAGACAGCGGCTGATGCCACGTGGAGTCTGCTTAAAGCCAGACCCTTTGCAGGCTGGATCCCATGTGTCCCTCAAGGCCTCACAGGGTGGGGTGATTATCCCTGCTCCAAGGATGAGCAAATGGGAATGCAGGCCTCAGGTGCCTACTGCTGGCACATATCGGAAGCCCCTGCAACCAGCAAGCATGGCGGGGAAGGGTGTCTGTGAAGTCATAGGGCTGCGCTCCCTCACACATTTGTTGGACTTGAGCCTGACTCTCTCTATCCGCTAGGCACATCGATAGCCCAGCCAGAATGAAAGGAGCGAGTAGTCCTCAGGCAGGCAGGAAGGGAGAGGGGCTCCAAAGCAGAGCCACACAGGGAAAGTGCTCCACACGTACACAGAGTCAGCAGCCTTCTGCAGGGAAGACAACTAGGTGGGGGTGGAATACTTCTCTCAAGGCAGGTCTGGACTGAAGCCAGACTCCCTGGCCCCACCAAGGGATCTCCCCACAGTACCATGGCTCAGAGAAGTGGCTAGTGGGAGGCAAATGTGGAAGATGAGCCCGTGAGAGAGAGCACTTGGGGCACACTATAAGGAAGGACTGCAAGGTGTGGGGATTCTGCACTGGCACAAAGGGGGTGGGGAGGCCCGGAATCCACTTAGGTCTTTTACTCCCCATTGCTGAGTGAGTTGGGCAAGTCACCCCACCACTCATCACCTCAGTTTCCTCGCCTCTGAACCAGGGAGACAATGATGTCTCCCTCAGTAGGTATCAAGAACGCCAGCTAGGAAGTACCAACGCTCCCAGCACACAGAGGCATGAAATAAATACAGGTTCTCTTCCCACCCACAGACAGGGCTGCACTGGCCACTGCAGGTCTGTGCAGATTCTAAACTGCTCAGCAAGAGGGCTCCAGTTTCATCTCTAAGAGCCCTCATGTTCAGACCAGAAGACTATGATTTGGCCTCAACAGTCTGATATTCAGCACCACTGACTGTCCTGGGAGAGGAGGTAAGGATACAGAGATGAGTCAGTTAGGGTCTCCCCTCTAATGCCATGCAGACACTTTGCGGCATCCTTGATGGGAATTATTTAGCTCCTCACTAGGCGATGGCATGGTCCACAGATACACATTTCAATTTTTGCTTTGGCATACTCTGGCTATGTTCTTTGGATAAGTAACTTACTTCCTCTGAGTCTTGCTTTCTTACCAGCAAGATAGAGTATCAACCACTTTGCAGGGTGGCTGAGAGACAGCCTGGCACACAGTACCTACGCAGTTCACCATGGCCACTATTAGTGGGCCACTGAGTTTTCCAAAGCTAAAATGAGCCTTGTTCTAAGTTTCCCTTGTTCATCCTGGTCTGTTTCCTTTCCCACCAAACAACCTCATGGCTCAGGCCTTCTCTTTGGGCCAAATCTCTTTTCCTGCAGCTGCGCCTAAGGGGCTCCTGAGTGTCAGGCCACTGACTTGCAGGCCCAGTCACCTGTCGATGTTCCTCTCAAAGAGAATGCCCATGTCCCAGATAGAGCCTAGCCTGCTGTAGGCTGACAGGAGATGTTTAGAGCCTTGGCTCTAGATGATGTACTGCCAGGAACACATTCTGACCCCAGTGAACTTGGTGAGCACTTGAGTTTGACTTCAAGCTCAGTCTGAACATGTGGTCAACCAGATTTATCACAGGAAGTAACACAGGCCAAGAAGTGGTGGTGATTACCCTGCTGTAGCTTCCTCTATTGTTTCTCAGAATGACTCAGACAAATTCCCCATCCTGTTGTGTCCTGCCCACCTACCCTCCTCATCTAATCTGCCTGAGCAGACCCGCAGGGACGGATGTCCTCACAACCACAGTGCCCCTGGCACATGAAGGTCTCCAGTCTGCCGACTGGGAGAACTGAGCCAGCTTCCTGTGTTCACGACCCTCTCTTTCCAGACTCCCTCTTCAGGAAGAGTAGGGCACTCTATGGACTCCTAGGCCAACCACCATCTCATGGCTTCTAGAAGGGCTGGGCACTACCAACATTCACACTGAGAACCCACCAAGTGCCAAGAAATTCTGAGATAAACGCAGCCTGTTCCCTGCCCTCGTGGCGCTCTCAGATGGCACAACATCACAATTACCACGAACACCTGGCTAGTTGTCCAGGTGCTATGGAGGCTCCTGAAAGGACAGCCTGGCAGAAACTGGAGGCTGGACTAGCTTCTTGGGAGCTGATACCTGAGCCAAGAGGCCTAATCTTTTTTTATTTAAATATTAAGCAATGTTTTCAAAAAAAGTAATAATCATATAATGTTTAAGAAAACAAAACAGAAAGGATAGTGTTAGGTGAACAGGGTGCCTCTGAGCCAGCCTGGACTCTGCCCTCTGCATTCGCCTCATGTGCTCTGTGGGCGAGGCACTGTACATGTGAGCACACATGTGAGTGAGTGCTCACATGTGTGCCCACCTTGTTCCTGATGCTCACCACAGTACCATAGACACATGTGCCACACCTCATCTTTGCACGGAGATCTCAAGAGACCTCGTCCGTTTTTCCTGCCGAACAGCCTTCAGTGGTGTGAAGGAACACCCTGTGTCTCACTTAAGCCCTTCCCCACCCCTGTACAGTAGGCTGCTTATTGTAAATAATGTTGAGAGGAACATCTTGACACCAAGAATTTGGGCACAAGTGAGTATATCTGCAGGGAATTTTCTAGAAGTCAAATGACTGGATCAAAGGGTGTATCCATTCTTAATGAATTTTAAAGGATACGTAGCAATGAGCCAAATAAGAAGGAAGTCTCATGAGCCAGGACACCAGCAGGGGAAGAGATGCCACTGAGGCTACAGAAGCACCAAAGCAATGGCAGGGAAGAGGCTGGAGAGAGAACACACAGGGATGCAAAGGACTTCTGCTGCGGGGGTTAGCGTGTGGAGGACTGCGATGGGGAAGGGGAGGAGTGGGGGGAGGGAGACAGAGGACCCCGGATGTAGGGGTGGGGAAGGCACAGAGGAGGACCCTGGCCGTGAGGAGACAAGGCGGCCCTCAACCTCAGGCTCCAAAGCCTGGACTTCACCTTGGGGGCAACCTGGGTGAACAAAGGCTTTACTTTTTAAGCAAGGGAGTGGCAGTGTAGATTTGTGTTTTTAAAGGTACATTCTGGCAGCAGTGTGGACAACAGAATCCAGCTCTCCCCAGTGAGGCTATCAGGCCTCGGAGAGCCCTGGAACCCTGCAGCACAGTGCCTGGGAAGGAGCTCGTCACTCACTCATAAGACACTGGAAGTGTCTGCACTGCACTAAATTCCCACACATCAATTAGCACCCAGTGACCGTCAACTACTATTTCTGGGTAAAGTTCTTTCCTGTCAGCCTCTTCGGTTTCCCAATTTTGAAAAGTCTTTTCTTCTGCCCTATAAACAGTCACCCCTCCTCCTTCTCCAGCTGCTCCACATCTGAAAGCAGGAGACCTAATCTCCATTAATTAAATCTGCCATTAAAAATTAAATAACATGAGAAAGAAGGTGTGAGTGTTATCTCTATGGGTTTCAAAAGTCACAGTGTTTCTTCAGCTATTTCCTGAGCAGTTTTCATATTTCATAATGTCTGATTTCTCCAAGGGCCTGGATTTGCGAGATCAAGAGTGAGGGTGAGGGTGAGGAAGCACGACGGGAAGGCTGGGAAGGGGAGGATGGCAACACGTGCCAGTGCACAAGAGACTGTCTGGCTGGCTGCCCCTGTCTCGGATCCAGGGTGCAGAGTGAATGGAGGACACAGGGGTCCAGAGGTCTGACCAAACCCTCACAGCGTGGAACAGAGTGGGCCTGTGCACCAAGGCGTGTGCAACTGTGGATGTGAAGGTAACAGGATCTAATCTATTGATCTGGGGGAGGGTAACTTTTGGCTGGAGCAGTCATTAATGGCTTGTGTGCACAGGCCTGGGCTCAGTGTCACAGGAGATGATGAGTCTAAAAGGACTGCAGTTCTCAAGGGATTCATGTCTAGCAGGAAAGACAAAATTAAGACCTAAGGAGCAGTCTAAGAACAACACTGAGGCGGCATGAGGCAGTGGTGATGTGTATGAACATGGAGTCAGACTGCCTGTACTTGGGTCAGGACCCACCTCCTTAGAGTGTATGATCACAGGCAAGGGTCAAGACCTATGTCCATTGCCTCAGCTTCTTATCCATAAAGTGAGAATAATGCAGAGCCTCCTTTATACGGTATTGTGGGAACTGAATGGTAACGCATACAAAATGTTTAGAACAGTGTCTGGCACAAAGTAAACACACATGTTTCATGAACTTAAACATCTCTTCCTCACATGTACATTAACCAGCAAAGTATATCATATATTTGGAAGAGATCTGAGTACATCAGAAGAGTGAAAGTCTCCTAGGGGATGTAAACCAACAAAGAAAGGACTCTTTTCCTGCTCTGTTCAAGGACCTATCCCAGAGCCTATAACATATAACAGTGCCCGGCACATAGCAGGTTCTCAATATAAAGCTGTTGAGTAAATGGAAATAAAGGTCAGAGTCACTAGAGAGGATCCAAAAAGACGATTAGCACATAGGCATTCATTTAGTCACCCAAGCAAGTTTGCTGAGTTCCTGCTCTGTGCCAAGCCCTGCTTCAGGGGAGTTGGCAGTAGCATAGGATATGACCTAGGCACAGAGGAGACTGGGGGGAGGAGGGCAGGAGGGAACAGAGGGATAGAGAACCGGGAATTTGGAACCTTTCTCATTAACTAGGAGCATTTCACCAAATGCTTTGGGAGAACGTAAGAGCCAACAGTCATTGAGTGTACTCTGTGGTCACTACCAATGTACTCAAACTCAATCAAACAGGGACACATCCACTCACAAGGTTCAACGCCTCCCTTAGAGGCAAGGTGCTGTAGCAGGGACTTTCCAACAGGCTAATTCCTAGAATGTTCCAGGGAATACTTCAAGGTTAAAATTACTGCCCATTTGACAGATGAAGAAACTGAGGTTCGGCATGGCACAGTATCCTGTCCAGGGTGTCATAACTTCCAGCAAAAGAGCAGGATCCAAGAACAGGTCCATGGGCTTCCTACACAGTGCCAAGCCTTCTTTTTGCTCAGCAGTCCTTCAGGAAGAAAAATAACAAGCCAAAGGCCACGTGGATGGACACAGTGCCAAAGCATTGGTTACGCATAGAAAAATGTGAAGCCTAGAATCCTGGCTGCCTGGGGCGAGGGAGAGATTCCCAGCAAAATTAGTGCAGGCTGGAAAAGGGCCAAAGGTCGAAGGCTTAAGCAAATCTCAGAAATCTGAGAGGAACAGATTGAAGACAAAAGAACTCCATGCCAAGGTGCTGTCAACATGGCCAAATGCTGGTCATCTGCGGAGATTTGGAACTCACCATCCTAATTATCAAAAGCTTCTCAAAGTGCACAGAATGCTAAATTTTAAGGGAAGTGAAGAAAATTAACATATTTAGGATTTGGAGAAAGAATCTGATGTGAAAATAGTAAAAAACACAATTGAGAAATGAACATAAGCTTTTTGTTTTTAAAGGTCAAAATAACCAATATAAGAAATTAAAAACTCAATGAATGAATGAAAGTTTTAATTTTGCTAAGTGGTTACACAGCTGGTTCTTGGCTAACTTGGACGGCTAGCTGGTTATGCCCTACCCTGCTGTCATCTGGAGAGGAGACCCTCTTTTCTGAGTTCTCTTCACTTGCAAGAGTGAAGTAAGGGTCCACAGACCACATCTATCTGAGATCCTCCTTCTGCCTGCCCCCAGGACTCCCACACTGAGATGGTGATCCTCCAAGTCACATGGCAGGTTTTTATGCTTTCCCACTCACCCACATCTTCTCTCCTGTCTTTGGCTCTTGGCCTGTTGTGACCTGGTCTTAGCCCCTCCTAGTAGCCTCTTCAGGCTTCTCTCAACTTTGCTTCCTTCCTATCAGTACAGGCTCCATTTCCAGTCCCCTTCCTCACAGCCTACCCAGACCCCAAGTTCTTCTCCCAAAGGGCACTGACTACAACTGCCCTGTCAAGCTCTACAATCTGAGCTACCCAAATAATCTGCCTTCTCTGTCCCAGGCATAGGAGACACTAAAGAATTCAAAGACCTGACCTGACTAAACTCATTGCAAACTCAGGCTCGCAACTGAGCTGAACTTCCATGCAGCTTATAATTCCTGAGGCTCTAGGTTGGCTTCCTCGCCCATTCTTCTTGTTACGATCCCAACCGGTACCTGTTTTACCAGCCCTGAATTCTTATTGCCACTGAAGAGACCACAGAGGCTACCCTGGGCATACACACCCATAACGTTTTCCTCCAGGATCAAGCAAACCTCTGCTATACCCATGACCCCATTACACTCAGAAGAGATGCCCATCAGCCATCTGGGTTCCCAATTCTACTGTCTACTGTGACAGGGGACGATGACTCCCTTTCCTCGAACTTTTTTCTTCATTGGTCTGGTGAGAAAAATGCCTAGCTTTCAGAGGCGCTCTAAGGCTTCGATAAATAAAGGATACAAACATTCTGGGCATGTTGCCCAGCACATCATAGTTCACACCTTTCATTCATTCAACAGATATTTATTGAGTGCCTATTATTTACAAAGCCTTGCCCTACGAGCAGTGAGCACAGCAGTAAACAAGAGGTGAAGTCCCTGCCTTCACAGAGCTAGCAGTCTGGAGATGAAAAAACAAGAAAACGAGTCATTTTACTCAGCAGTGAGTTCCATAAAAAACACAGCAGGCTAAAGTGAAAAGGAGCAACAAGACAGGGTGTCATTTTAAACAGTTGATCCAAGAAGGTCTCTCTGCAAGGGTGACACTGGACTGACATCCGAATGATGCGAATGAGAGAAATAAGTGAAGACTTGGGGGAAAGTCCTGAGGTGGGACTACACTTGGCATAGAATAACAATGTGGTTCTTGGAATCGCAAGATGAGCATGGTTGGAATTAGTTCAAAGACGAGATGAACAGATGCAGTGAGGGTCAGCAAGGGTCTGACATAGGCATGCAGAGCCTATTCTAGAGACAAGAGGAGGCCACTGGAGAGTCTGACAAGAGGACAATATTCTTTGATTTCCATTCTGGAAGGACTGCTGGCTACTGTGTAAGACAATCCTCTGGGAAGAAGGAGTAGAAGCAGCCTATCTACCTCGAGGCTACTGCCTGACCTAGAGAGACGGAGTGACGAGAATAGTCCCTACCAGTGGTGAACAGAACCAGACAGTGCTGCAAGACCTAGCAAGACAGGAGTGACGAGCACAGTCCCTACTGTAGTCTTGGCCCTACCAAGTGTGAAATGTTGAGGAGACAATGAGTGGGGAAGTCAGGAAGGCTGCTGGAGTAAGAGAGGAACTCAGGGCACTGGCTAGAGTCTAAGATAGGAATTTGACAGCTTTTGCTGCAGTAAGTCTTAGCCAAACACTGAAACCCCTCTGACCCTCATTGAGACTGTGCTGCTCTATTGATGATTTGGTTCCATTCGCATTTTCTCTTTCCCTTTGTCATACATGCTCCTTCCAGAAATCTCCCCCTTTATAAACCCTTATCTTTTGGTTCTCTCATTATGTCTCTGCTTCCTGCGGTTCCTGACTTGGCAAACAACACCACTCTACCAACTCCCAGACGGTTACCTGTCATTTATTATTGCTTCCTGTCCCTTAGCCCTGTTTTCTTGTTTGTGTCCTGAAGCCTCTGCTTTCTCCTCACCATCACTGCTTTCATTCAATCTTATTGTCTCATGAGTGGACGAGTGCAAGGACGTGTCTTATACCCACCCCATGCTGGCCACCCTGCCTCCACTTCCTGCACCTGCAGCTCATCCTTCACACGGCTGTTGGGGAAATCTTTACATACAGGTCTCCGCTATCCCCACTGTCTGCAGAGTGGCACTGAGACTCCTTTTGAGATCCTGGATCTTTAGTAAATGACCTCAGCATTGTCCCAGCAGGCTCTGCACTTGCCCCACAATGCCTTGCCATTTTCCAAGATTCCATGATGTTCTAGATATTGCTTCCTCTGCTAATTCTTCCCTGTCTACCTGACAAACTCCTGTTCATGCTCTGAGACCCAACAGCAATGTTTCTGAAGTCATTCCTCTCCCAGGCAAAACTAATCATTCCCGCCTTGGTGCTCTGTACTAAGACATACTTTCAGCGGCACTTCCAACAGTGTAATGCAATCATCTGCTAACATACCTGCCTCCATGGCTTAGACTGGGAATTGCTTGGGCTCAGGATCAGTTTTTCTGTTTTTTTGTTTTCTGAGTCAGAGTTCTCACTCTGTTGCCCAGGCTGCAGTGCAGTGACACAATCATGGCTCACTGCAGCCTCAAACTCCTGGGCTCAGGCAATCCTCCTGCCTCAGCCCTCAAGTAGCTGGGGCTACAGACATATGTCACCATGTCCAGCTAACTTTCTGAATTCTTTTTATGGAGACAAGGTCTTGCTACATTGCCCAGGCTAGTCTCGACTCCAGAATCAGTCCTTTACCTTTATCCCTCATGCTTGGCCAACCCTGAGCCTGATCGATGCATACTTGAAGTAACCTACTCATACTGATACTCATACTTACTCGGCTCATTTCTGGATCTGACACACTCTGAACTGCTCTGCTTTTATCAGCTCTGGCCTGAGCTGGTTCAGCCCACACCTCCTGCCCCAGCCCCACCTCCTGGAATCTGTAGAAGCAGTTCGGAAGCACATGCCTCACCTTGTTACGACCCAGCTCATGCCCTTCCCCTCTTCCTCCAGGGCACTTATCCCTTCCCTCCCAGTTGCTTCTCATTCCTGGGACATCTACTCCATGCCTCATTTCTTAACACACTTGATGGTTGCCTCTAAACTTGCTAAAATGTGAGCTGCTAAACAGAGTGTTAGTGACAGTGGCTTCAGGTGAGACCCTCCCAGAAGTGTTTGCATTGTGAAAAGTTTCCTCTAGTCACTCTGTCTCTGTCAGAGCCATGAGGAGGGTACAGGGCTGGAAGATCAGTGTTCCAGACTACATCTCTTCTGGGCATCTGGCTGAATCTCCACACATTTCAGTCACTTCTAGGGTGTATGTTGCTCTGTGTAGTTAGGAGGTGTGTGGGCGAGAAGTTCCAGTTTCTGCTTACAAGAGAGTGAAAAAACAAAGCCTTGAGCGTGTGTGTGTATGTGTGTATGAACACACACATTTTGCATATAGTGAAGCAATAAATAAATGCAAAGCTGTGTTAATTAGTAATAACTGCACAAATTTTTTAAAAATTTGATTTACAATGAATACTAATCCTTAGCCATCAGACCTTTGGGTGAGTGCTGAATTTCATCCCAAAGCTTTCTCTCACAGTGTGTAGCTGAGACAGGGACTTGGGTGGGAACAACCTAACCCTTTGGGTGTACCTTTTGCAAGGGAGCCCCAAAGGACACACACACACACACACAAGGTGCTTTAGCCTGTAGTTTCCTGGAAAGAACACACACCCACAGGAATCTGTCAGGACCACAAAGGGCTGACCAAATGCACAGTCTGAGGAAGGGTTTATGCTTGAGTGGATAGGAAGGGACCAGGAAAAGATAATTCGGAGGAGTGGGATTATTCAAGAAAAACTTCATGGAAAAATTATCTGATAAACAGTTAAGGGCAAAAGATCAAAGTCTATTTTAAAGTGATATATGAGAAACAATTTTTAAAATATGATATTATACATGTAAGGTAAACTTCACCCCACTTGCGGACTAGGAGGGATCCCCTAGCCAACCTGAGACAGGGAGAGGGCATTAAGGTAGAAAGGGAGGCAAAGAGCTGTAAATGGCTATGAAGTATAGAACAGCATGTAACCTAGATGGACAGAAGCCATGGGAGGGTAGACAAGGAGGGAATTCAGGAGTGCTTGCAGTAAACTGGATTGACAAGGTAATCTACTGGCAGGGTGTGGAAGGAGGCAGGATCGTCCATCCAGGTAGCACAACTATTCTGACAAAGGTTGGGCAGCCAGCCATGCCTTGGTGCTGCTGGTTAGTTGGTTTTTACACTTGCAAAAACGTATTTGGCTAAATGAATTTCTAAAAGCATTTGAAAACAAAATGCGTAGCACAACAGAAAATAAAAATTTTAAAAATCAGAATACATGAATTTTAATTCCCCCGCCACTTACTGGTGATCTGACCCTGAATCAAATTATTCAGAGTCTTGAGACTGTGCATTGCTATGGTTCTCCGCAACAGAGTAGAAGATTACAAAATCCCAAGGACAGCCCCAAAGCTGGGAAATTCGAGACTGGAGAGAATTCCATGGTTAAAGAACAATGGTATGCTCTGGGATCCAGGGTAACCACTCAG
This sequence comes from Tarsius wallacei, assembly GCA_963574415.1. Lineage (NCBI taxonomy): Eukaryota > Metazoa > Chordata > Mammalia > Primates > Tarsiidae > Tarsius > Tarsius wallacei. The sequence goes on along the minus strand of CAUYQG010279276.1, from coordinate 18,214 downwards.
GACAAAAGAGGAAGCTCTGCGTCAGTCCTACAGACACCGTGTATGTGGGCCATGGCAGCACAACTGAGATGCTTCTACTCTTTGTGCTGATCCTAGAGATTCTGCCTTCAGATGAACTGCAGAAGTAAGACTGGATAAGGTGTCGTGCTCATCATTTCTCAGCATTATTAAGCCCTCTTGATGGAGGCCAGTCACACACTCCTGAGAACAGGCCCTAGTCCCTCTCGGGACCCTTCCATGAGACAGATGTGCTCCCAGGCATCCATGGCCTCCCTGACTTCTCCTCATGGGGAAATGAAGGCTGACTCTTGACTTAACCTTCACATGCGTTAGTCTTTGGAGTATGAAAGTATACAGCTTTGCTACCCCAAATAATGGCTCCTGAGCCAGCAGCATCAACATGGCCTGGGAACTGGCTAGAAATGCAGAATCTCTTAGGCTCCACACCTGCTCTTTACAAGCTTGCAGGTGGTCCACATGCAAGTGAGGTCTGAGAAGCTAGGTGTGCAGAAGGTAGGCCTCTAGGGGTCTTGTATCCAGGCACTATACTGAAAAATTTTTAAACCTGAATGTCTTTGGTTAGGTCCCAATCTGGTCACCACAGTTCTTATATGGCCCTGTGGGTTTAAACCTCAGCTTCATATATTTGCAATTTCCATTGGGCTCTGGAAGTCAACCACGCTGGAGCCCTTGCCTCAGTGTTTGCACTCTAGGCAGTGCAAACCCTGGCTACGCACTAGAAATACCTGGGCCCTTTTCACATTTTATGCCTGAGCCCACCACCAGAGACTCTGTTTACTGGCGTGGGGTAGGCCCTAGGCACGGATATTTTACAGAAGCTTTCCTAGGAGACAGCTAAGGTGCAGAATCACCGTTCTAAGGTCAGGGGAACCGGACATGGAGACTGAGTTTCCCTCCTGGGTTCTCCACATACTAGTTTTATGTCTTTAGACAAGTTGCTTAACTTCCCTGTTCCTTAGTTTCCTCATCTAGCAAATGAGGGCAATAAGAGTAACTGCCTAGTAGGTCTGTTCTCTCCCTCAAAGGAATGTTGAAGGATGAAGAGAGACAACACAGGTGGAAAACCCGGTACATTGCCGAGCGATACAGTAAGTGCTCAAAGGGTGACAGTGGTTACCAGTGCCAAGTACAATGCTGGGTAACTTACAAACAGTATCATACTTGATTTCCTCAACATTGGAAAGGTACATTTTACAGGTGGTAAAAGCCCGGCTCACAAAGGTCAACTGTCTTGTCATGTCACAGAAGTAGAAAGCGAAGAAGTTAGAGATGAAGATCAGGTCTTTAACTCTGTAGCACACTAAGCTCAATGTCAAGGGAAACTCCTCAGGTATTTTTCATCCATGTTGTTACAAATATGTGTGTAGTGAGCTTTCTGAACAAAGTAAAAAAGCTCAATAATTCTCACCAAATTTCATCATATCAATATAAAATACATACAATTTAATAAATAAGATCTGATGAGCTCTTGGGAGACTGATTTCTCACTGTGACAATTAGGACACTGTTAGTTGAAAGAAACAGACAATTAGAATCAAAGTGGGCTGAACAGCTCGAGGGAATTACTGGTTCACACAAATGCAACATACAGTGCTGCACAAATCAAGCGGCCAGACAAGGTCACCACAAACGTGGTTATGTCCATTTCCCACTTGGCCTTCTTTAGTCCAACTTCACCCTAAGCCAGGTTCTCCTCGTGGCTGCCAGGTGGCTGCCAGCATTGCTGGGGGCTACAGCAGGAAAGCAGAGCGCCCCTTCCAATTTGCTATGGAAGGGTACTCTCAAGTACAGGGAAGGGGAATGAATGAAACCAGAAAAAAACTGGACTCTCCAAAACCCAAGGAATATTACTTCTTCCAAGTCCCCAAACTTTCTTTCTGTCTTTTTAGGTGAGCTGTGTGACCTGAACCGTCCAGCAGGATGGAGTGTGTAGATCGACATAAGCCAATCAGGAAATACATTAGAATTGGTTCGCTTTACTCAGAAATGCATGGGCTAGGCTGGGTATGGTGGCTCATACATGTAATCCCAGCACTTTGGGAGGCCAAGGCAGGAGGATGGCTTGAGCCCAAGAGTCCAAGAGCAGCCTAGGAAATATAGTGAGACCTTGTCTCTACAAAAAAATTAAAAAATTCACTGGGTGTGGTGGTGCGTGCCTGTAGTCTCAGCTGCTCAGGAGGCTTAGGCAGAAGGATTGTCTGAGTTCAGAAGGTCAAGGTCGTGGTGAGCCGTGATCGTGCCACTGTGTTCCAGCCTGGGTGACAGAATGAGACCTAGACTCCAAAAAGAAAAAAAAGAAAAGAATTCTGGGCAGCCCAATACAGCAAATGTCTTTGATGGTCATTCAACACATTCACTATTCATCTAAGCTTTGGAAAATTTGCAAATTTGATGAATAGGTTTTCTCATCTTTGTCTAAATCACTAATAAAAACAAAGGTCAGGATAGAATGAAGAGAACTCTCCGTGCTGATGTAGGTCTGTTTCTTAGCATCGTTCCAATATGGTAACTACACCCGTCATACAACAACATGGGCATCTCACCGTTTTGCTTCCTGACCTAGAATGAAGTCACCAGTCCCCACCCAATGTTTCAAAGAAAGCCAGTTACCATAAATCTATGTGACTTATAAAACCTACCATGTTAGATGTCATTAAAGGAAACAACGTTAGCCTGAGACCCTTAGAGTAGCTGGTGATATCCAAAGCCCTATCTCCACATCCCATCCAACTGCCTTCTGGATCCAAATGTCCCATAAGTCCTTCAACATGTATACATCCAATGTACTAGTTCTCCCTTTTTAAAAAAATGTATTGATGCCAGAAAAAGCCTGGGTACTTCAAAAAAAGTTACTGAGGGAAAATTCACATAACATAAATTTAACCATTTTAAAGTGAACATTTCAGTGGCATTTAATAAATTCACGATGTTACACAACTACCACCTCTAGCCTGACAAAAGAAAGATCATGTGATTAAGATCCCATCCTCCACCAGAAGGGAAGACACACTGTAGAGATAAAGATCCTGAACACAAGGTAGAGAATGGGAACTTCTGAAAGCATTAGACAGGCATTGTGCAGATGGTCTTGGTTCAAAGAATGGCTATATGGGGCTAGGGAGGTACCGAGAAAGCAGTGGAACAGGCAGCAGTTGAGCAGGTCCTCAAGCAATCCAGCCATGCATGTCATGCTAAAATCACTGGTCTGGAGTGAGGGTGCCCAGCTTGGCATCCTCACTTTATCACTTACTCCCCGCACGGCCATGCCCAAGTCAGATGGCCTCTCAAAGCTGGATCTTCCTCCTCTGTGAACTAAAGACTAATACTGCCTACCTCACAGAGGATGGGGGGTGAGAATTAACCCAGGGAACCTGTGCCCAGCACAGTGCCCAGCACATGTCAAGTGCTCAATAAGTAAGGAACTGTGTCTATTACTGGTGACTTCCCAGCTGGAAAAGGAGAAAAGAGAATCCCAGAAGGGACATGCAAGCAGCAAAATAAACAAACTTTTCAAGTTTTAAATGTTCAGTCTTGCTGAGGAAGAGGAGGGAGGGCCTTGTTCCCAGACTGACTTCGGAAGGACAGATTAGGTGTGAGCTGGGCTGGTGGCTGGGGGTGATCTCGCACTGGGCCTAAACACCTGAAGGGCCTCAGCCACAACTTCCAAGAGTCTGTGAATATAAAGAAGGAGGTCACTGCCAAATCGGCCAAGCATAATACCTGAGAGAGCACCTTTTGTAGGATGCTCTCCACGTGTCACATGTGTTCCTTACAGACACTGTGAGATAACATCTATGATTCCCACTCTAAAGACGAGGATATGGAGGTGAAAAGGCTCCTCTTGGGCCACAGTCCTACTTGGCAAAAAAACCAGAATGGTCCACGCAGGAGGACTCTTGTGCTGGTGTGTTCAAGCCGGTATGATACTGGGTAGCTGGAGAGGAAGGAAGGGGAGGGAAGAGCACTTCAGACAGAGCCTATGGTAAGTCCGAGGCCCAAGGGGACAACTGAAAAAAGGGCAGAATGGCTAGAGGGTCTCAGTGCCAACTGCAAGCAAGCTCATTAAATCCTATCAGCCAGAGAAGCTGGGAACATCAACTCCTTTTTATAGCTGAGAAAACAGATTCGGAAATGAAGAATGTTGTTCAAGGTCACAGAACGAGTGAGTAGCAGAGGCAAGATTTAAACCCAGGTCTGTCTGTCTGTCTGACTCCCAAAACCACAAACTGCCCACACTTTCTCCATCAGAAAATAAAGAATGAAAAAGTCTTTCAGTAGAAAGCTAGTAAGGAATATGAGTAGGATAAAATCAGGTGAAAAAGTAGGCTTGCTCTATTAATAATGTCCCACTTAAAAGAATAACACACTATCTCCAGCACATTAACCATCAGCATCACCACTGTATTAATCCAAAAGAAGAAAAATATTTCAGAATTGTTATCTACTGATATCATGACATTCTTGTGAAGAGAACCCTGCCCATAGTCATAGTACTTAGAGATACAAAGAGGATTAATGGCTCCTGAAACACGGCCAGCCTTGATGAATAGAGATGCAAGCCCTGCTAAAACAGCGCGTCTATGGACCTCGATGAATGTGTGCCAGCTGGGGCAGCCCTGCCAGCACCACCCTCCCTTGCCACGTGGGCTGCACACCAGGGCACCTCGTGTTGACATTCACTCCCTCGTCCCTTCCCATCAGCTCCTATCTGACTCTGCACACATGTCCACAATAGGGCATCTATACTGACAAACTTCTCATGAGTTAAAAGTCTACACTGGTAGCTGGGGTCACAGCTGTAGGCAGGTGCTCATTCCGACCATAGCTTGTGGACAGGGAACAAAAGGGCCTAGGAAAAAGTTTCATGAGATGAGACTCCTACCTCTACCACTCACTGACAGTTCTCTTTGTCGAGTCCCCATTTCTCTTCTGTACCACAAGCTGGCTGGACAGAAAGCATCATACATAGTCCACATCCCTATCTAGGGCCAGCTAGCCCACTCCTGTGACTCTAGAAGTTGAGGCCTAGGGACCCTGAACTCCTCAAGCTAGCTGAGGTGATCAATAGCCTGATTGGTGACCTATAATCAGGTGTAAGAACATGAGCTGGGCCAGTCAGATTTCTTCTGAGAATAAGTAGAGAAGTGAGTAGCCAGTTGGCAACGGAGGTAACATGAAAGGAAGTCATCAGGCAGATCAGGGAGGACGCAAACCAAAAACTGCAAAAGGAATTCTAAGGGACCAGAAAAACAGAGCGGGGCATGGGGAAACTGGGTAGTGGGTGCAGACACAGCTTGGCACAGAGGGAGGCAGATCCCAGCAGGGGCTGCTGAGGACCTGACACTTCCTAGTTCCAGGCTGTGTGATTCCTTAAAATAAACTTCCATTTTCTTGAAAAAACTACTCCAATCTAACTAAAGTACTTTTCAACAAAGTCCTGAAGAGCAGAGGAGGGAGAACATGTACCTTCCAGGGTCTAGGGGTTAAAGCTTGAAGGGTAAAATTGCTTTGAAATTGCTTGTTTTATCTTGAAAAGTAACTTGACTTTTCCATGCTATTCCAAAATATCAATGTTTGCTTAAATGTAAAAATAGCATTTCTCCTCTCAAAGCTTCATATAACACTAAAGTTCTAGGAAGAGGTGCCCTTTCTAGGCTGTGGTTTCATATTCTACACCCTGGCAAGGGAGTGGCCAACCCTGCAGACACGGACCCTGGAGTGGGGCATGTTGAGCTAGACCATCTGCAAGGGTCCTCCCAGCTTGTGCTCTTATACCAAGAACCAGAAGGCTCAGTAGCACGCCAATGTCCTGGTTCCTCAGCACCACAGAGGCAAGAGGTCCCATCTTCTGACCCAGCTTCAGTGCGGCAAGCTTACAGCCACACACAAGTGCAGCCCTGTGGTCCTTCAAAGGCCTTCTACTCACTCCTCACGCCTACCAACCTCCATCATGTGGTAGGACACCAGAGGGAAGTGACAGCACTGGAGGATGGAGTCAGCATGCCTAACAAGTCTGTTTCCATGCCTAACAAGAACTATCAAAGAACACACCCCAAATCTAGTGACTTCTAGGAAAACATCTGCTCTCCAAACAATGGGTTTTTGGATCTGCTGAGGCTTGAGCATACATTTCTACTTGCCCAAATAGCATTTCCACCCAAATACCTTGAGAACTCAACTTCAGTGTGTGCAGAGGGCTATCACTGCCTCTCTCCCGTTCTCCCTCCTCTGCTGCTGCAAACAGCTCAGAATGATGGACACAGATGCTGCTGCTGATGAAATGCAGCCAGTCAGTCATGCTCATTCCTGTATGTCAATCCCAATACCTAGCCCTGTGTGAAGCTTTTCCTTCTAAATAACTCTGGAAGGAATCCTTTCCTTTCTCTAACTCACTGTACCCTCCGGCAAGCCACCTCGCCTCTCCAGGTTCTAGCCAAATGAGGCAATTAGATCACATTGATTTGAAGGTTCTTTTCAGCTTGAAGAATCTATAATTTTAGCTATGCGACAGTTAACAAGAATGAGAAAGGTTTATATATGCCAACAGAGAAAGACATATTATTAAGGTGAAAAAAGCAAGCTGTAGAACAATATAGTATGATTTCATTTGGTAAAATATATGCTTGGATATGCATTAAAATTTTTTGAAAGGCTACACAAGAAAGTGTTAACAGTGGCTACTCTCTGGTAAGTGGGATATGGGCTTGGCAGAAAAGAGGTATTCAATTTTACATAGACTTAAATGTTCTACCATGTGCATACATGGCTTTTTAAATTGAATAAAGAACTGAATGGAAGGCACCTTTTGTTCTGTGAGTCTTGGCAGTGCCTCTGGATCTCTGCTTGCCACCACGCACATTGCCAGCAGCATCTCTCCTGCCTGGCCTGTATGGCCTGCCATATGCATTTTGTGGAACAACAAACAAAAGCCCTTGCCTGGTCCCGAATATCCTTTATGTGGTGACATGTCCCTTTCCCAGCCTCCTGCTTTGCCTGGTGAGTGCTCACACTCACAGCCTCACACCACAATAGGAGTATGCAGACACTGGCTGGACAGGCTACTTGCCCAAATAGCATTTTCACCCAAATACCTTGAGAACTCAACTTCAGTGTGTGCAGAGGGCTAGCACTCCCTCTCTCCAGTTCTCCCTCCTCTGCTGCTGCAAACAGCTCAGAATGATGGACACAGATGCTGGGTCTCCTGCAGGGTGCTGAAGGTCAGGGCCACACTGAGGAAAAGATGGGCCCTGCCCGAGGAGCTTGTAGTCTGGAACAGATCCCCTCTCCCTACCTCTTCCTATCTCTCCAGGGCAGCTCACATCCATCCTGCTCCCTACATAATAGCCACCCCACACTTCCTGCCCCTTTCTCCCTAAGTCTGATGTCTGCCCTTTGTCCTATAAAGGCTTGAGTTGTTCATCAGCCTCAAGGGACCCCAAAGAGCAGAGAAGCTGCTTCACAGAAAAGATCGCAAACTTCACTTCTATAGACCCTCACGAGCTCTCAGCAGACCACTGGGCTCATGGCAAATGCTAAGGAAAGACCAGTCCCCAAGGGACTTCACTTCTTTAGACCGTCATTAGTTAGTCCCAGCTTGTGTTTAGGGGAAAGCATGTGGCCTCAAGAGAGGTGCTGAGGAGGGTAGAGACATGGAATGAGCCATGGGGCATCTTAGGAGGAAAATGTTTGAGGTATTGCTATTTCCCAGTTGGAGAAGGACAGTCACAAGGATGAGGAAGACACAAACACCCAACCAAGCAACAGCCAAGCACAGCCTCCCAAATACCCATCAGCTCTTGGGCAGGGTTCTGGAATGCATGTCTGCAGCCTTCTCAGCAGCAGAGCCAGACATCTGGTGGCACAGCTGAGCCCAGGGCAGGGCCATCCACAAGCCAGGTGCCTTGTCCTCTGCCAGGTGCCACCTCCTCTGCACTCAGGGGCACCAGGATGTCAAGTGCACTTTCCCCAGATGTGGCCACTTCTCTCACAGCCTTGAGGCACCTGTTTTGGTGTAGCCCCTCCCCAGGTCCAGGAGCAGGGCTGTACAGGATGTTCAGAACAGTCAATGCATCTTTATGCATCTGCATCTGCTGAAGGAGTCTGGCCACCACCAAGTCATGCTTTCAACCATCTCTCCTGAGGGGAGTTCAGTGTCTCTCTCCAGGTAGATCTGCTGGTGCTGGGGGCTCCTTTCATAGGCAGATATCCCTAAAGATTCCACCCCTCTCAACCTGGAGTCCTGCTATCATTGCAACGGCATCTCTGTATTTTTTTTTTAATAATAAAAGGATGAGACTCTTTGGATTAATGACCTTTATAGCAATTCCTGAGCAAGAAATGGAAACTATGAGGCATGCTCAATGTCTGTCTTGACCTCACCCAAGGTAGGCCAGAGTACTGGAAGCATCATCTCCAGTTCCCACAGGGTTAGACAAGGCAGCAAATTCAAATGAGTGACTCAGGGCTACAAGACACCTCAATGACAGAGAGTAGAGGGAAAAAACCTACCCCCTAAACCCAGGAACCCAGATGATTATATACTGCTCTATTTGAAGCCTAGAGATCGCTCAATTAAAAATGAATCAGCTGAAGAGACTTTCAGGAAATAAGCGTTATTTGAGTAAAGGAAATCATGCCCAATCAGCACTACTTTCATCTGAGACAGACACACGGGAAGACAAATATTGGGGGCAAGGAATGGACATACTATGTTACAGCAGAGGAACTGGGTTCAGGTTCAGGCTTCAAATCTAAGTGGAACAAAGTATGATGACTACCGAGGAGAGAGGTAACCAAGAACATAAAGTTTTTAAACTCATGTTTCACATAGAAATGAGACTAAGGGGTTGCAGTTTGGAGAAGGGACTTATGCAGAGAAGAAAAGGGGCACAAATGGTGTTGCCAACGTTTTAAAGTCTGGATGTGGACTCAGGGTAGGCCTGTGTGCACCTATAGGGCAGAACAGGAACCGCTGAGTAGGGTAACAAGGATGCGTGATACTGAGGGCATGTAACTCTTAGAGCTGTAGAGCAGATACTTACTACTCTGTGGAGTGTGAGCGCCATGTTGTAGGGAAGGTCAAGGCTTGTTGGGTATGCTGCGGAGGAATGCTCTGACTGAATGGGAGGCCGGGCTGGGTGACTTCCGTGGAGTAGAAATCCAGCGGGGCTGTCATGATGCTGTTATGGCTTCTGTAGTCTCTGTGAGATACTGCACCTCAACTGAGGAAGGGCTGGCTCACCAAGAGAGACTTTCAGGCCTGTCCAAGCATGGGGCCTGGTACTGAAGCTGACCTCACCCAAGCTGGCACTGAGAAGGCCACGATGGCAGTGCTCCAGAGGAGGGAGGAGCTGCACCTGGCACAAGGAATGCCCCCGCTCCCCCCACCAAGGCTCCAAGCAGAGGCTTTGGGCCCACACGAGAAAAGTAGACAACACGCCGGCTGCAAGACTTTAGTGCTGGCACCTGCCCATGTAAAGTTCCCTGCAATGTGTAAGTCACAGGCTCCATAGGATGTTTCTCATAAGTGTTCTAGCTCAGTGACCAGTACCAATGTTTCCCAAATGCCTGGTGGCTTAGATTTCACTGCCCCAGAATACAGTGCCACCAGGGAACGCTGGGGGTTAGCAGTTCTGGAACACACTGGCTCAACTTCCACAGCCCACTCCCCCATCCTCTCCTTTTCTCCCATATACCAAGCAGTTCAAAATAAGAGCCTAAAGCCGCCCTCAATCTGGCTGATTTCTCTACTTTAACCCCTTAAGCTCATCAGTAAGTTGCCACAACCTCAAACACATTTCAAGTCCAAACACTTCTCCCAACCCATTTCCTCAGGTCTGGTCCAGCTACCTGGTCACACACCTTAGGACTAAACAGCTACCTCCTAACTGACCTTCCTGCATTCAGACTTGTCCTACTCAAGGCAGTCATAGTCAACTTCCCCAAGTGCACAGTCACATCTCTTAGTGCTTCCAGTAGCTCCCCACCCCTTGAGAACAACATTCACTGCCTCCCATCATCTACAGAGGTCTACGCAACAAGGCCAAGCCCCCCACTCTCCTCCTACACTGGGTTCTGGCCAGCAGCCATGTCTCTGCCCTGAAAGTAAGTGCATCTCCATCTCAGGGTCCTGCTTTTTCTTCTGCTCAAAGATCTTTCCTGAGCTCAGATGCAGATACACCCATCACGTTTCCATGACTGCCACCTTTTTCTCATCCAGGTCTCAACTCAAGTGTTACCTGCTCAGGGAACACTCCACAGACCCAGCTGTGCAGCCCCCAGACCCTTCTGACCCAGCACACTTCCTCTGAAGAAGCCCCAGCAGCACCCGAGTCACCTTCCATAGTTTGCTTGTTCATTGTCTGTTTCCCTACCAGGATATATGTGTTCTGAAGAACAGGACACTGTCTTGTTTACTGCTAGTTCCCAGCACCCAGAGCAGTGCCTGGTACGCAGCAGCTGCTAAAAATGCACCCCATCCCATTCCTCCCCTGGCCAAATCGCAATCCAACTTACCACTTCCTACAACAAAACCCCTCACCTTCGTCACCAAGAAATTCAGGGCCACCGGGCTGGAGTTTCTGTGTTTCCCATTTTGGGGAAGAGCTATATAGTCCTGCAGTGGGCTAGAGACAGAAACAAAGGCTGAGAATCACTGCTCAGAAATTTATTTGGAAAACAGGCCACTGAAAGTGATGCAACTTACAAGAAAAGTTGATTTAGGAGGGTTCTTAGAGTACATCTAGCACAGGAATTTCAAACTTGGGCTAAATAACTGCAGTTCACATAGACTCTCACTCAGAAGCCCGACGTGCTACAGAAATGCAAGTGGCGCTGCTTGGATGAAGTGGGGTGAGAGACCCAAAGCCTTACTGTACTCTCACCTCCAAGCTTCCTCCTCACTCTGTTGTGCCAGGGGTCTCACGGTGCCCTGGGCTGCAGAGTACAGTTTTATCAGCTGGTGAGAGCCAACCCAATATGCCTGCTTTCTTTTTCCAATCCCCCACAAGACATACTGTGTCACCTAGTCTTGAAGGGCTGCAGCAGAGATAGAAGCCAGAGCTTTGTGAGGGACACATGCATGCCTGAGACATGGCTGAACCAACAACCCTTGTTCAACTATCTATTATTTTGCAAATTGCTGACAACTCCCTGGCTCCCCTGCAGGCAGCAAGGCTTTTCTCAATCACACAGAAAATCCACCCACTTTCCAAGCAGCTGGCACACAATCCAGGGAAGCCCCAACAATGAGCTGGAGTGCCTCTGGGGTCAATGACAAGTCCCTCCAACTGGCCCGCTTCACGTAGGCTGTACAGGCCTCAGGAGAACTAGTGGAAGCCATGGTAAGCCTCGCGCCTGGACAAAGAGCCAGCCAATGCCATCAGTTCAGGGCTGCTGGTCCAGTCCCTTTCCTGGTTTCTCCAACTACACTGCCAACAAACCACAAACACAGGAGCAGGGTCCAGCCAGCCATACCCCTCCAACCCCTGCACTGAGCTTTCTGTGGACCTAGTTGGAGACTGCAGACCAGGCACTCGGCCATCTGCTGGGGTTGCTATGGCAACAGGCTCCTTCACAAAAATGATGTTCCTGACACTCATAAAGTCCTTGGTTCTGGAGATCCCATGGGAAGGAGACATAGAAAGGCAAAGGAAAAAAAAATACATGCAGTGGTGTTATATAGGAACACCCTGTTACAAGGGTCCTATACCATAGAAACAATGCTAGCCAGGAGCATGGGGTCCCAAGGTGTGTGAAAGTTTGGCCACTGTGTGGAGAGACAGGTGTGATCAGCAGGGGTCAGCAAGAACAGTGCAGGGTCACAAGCCCTGGTGGGCACTCAGGAGCATGGGTGTTCAGGGCAACAGGTTCCTGAACTGTCAAGCCCAGAGCAGGTCACTTCTTTCTAACTGGGATACAGTGACTGGTGCCTGGCCCTGCAACATGTCATCCTCTGCAGGTATCGAGGCACAGCATGCTGCTCTGCACTTCCAGCCTGGCCCCTTCTCACCAATAAATAGGTCAGCTGGCACAGTGGCCTATGAGATGCCTCAGTGGGCACTACGGCCCTGCTTGTCTCTGCCCTGTGCCACCTGGCTCTGGCAATTACTTTCAGGTTGAGGTCCGTGCTCCTGGTCCCCTCTCCATATCACACCTTCTGCCCACCAGAGCTGCTACACACAGCTGGCCCGACTCTCTTCCCATGTCCTTAGCAAGGCTAATTTCTAGATCTTTACAGCCCACACTGACACCACCTCTTCAAGAAGCCTCCACTGACCCGACAGAGCTCGTCAGCCACTCTGGGATTTTTGCATGCACCACACCAAAATGTGCTAGTTACTCATCCATGTCTCCATTAGGCTGTGAGTGCCTCTCAAGTGGCAGAACCTATTGCAACTGTCTCCATACCCTACAGAGCAGACTTGAATTCCTGCAGTGGGGCTAGGCATGGTACCTGGACCTCACTGTGGCAGGGGCACTGCAGGGACTGGGGCTGACTTGCCTGGTTTCTTCTCAGAGCAGAAGTCCTGGGAGATCCATGAGGTCTGCTCCCCATGCTCGCAGTGCCTACCCAGCTCAGGCCCCTTGCAAAGGCATCACTGCAGAGAAGGGCACAGCCCTATTCTGAGATGGGGGAGTATACACATTCCTGGGGATGTGTGCACCAAGAAGCAGATGCCTTTTTCATCTCCATCACCCCTTTAAGTTTACTCACTAGAAGAGAGTTGAGCCACCACACCCGGCCAAGCTTTGTTTCTTTAAGGCTTTTCCTGTGCCATGTCTGGAGGTGCACCAGCTCCCAACACCCACGCCTCCCCAGCTCTACTCTTCCACCTCCAGATCCCCCAGCATTGCCTAGGTGAAGGTCTGCATCTCTCCCAGGCCCAGAGATGCAGAGGTTCTCCTGTCTCGTTCCACCATACTCTGCCCCTTCCACATGGCCCTATCACCTCTCTAGGTGGCCTCCAGGAAGTCCTATATCACCCACTGAAGCGCAGCTCCTCCGACCCTAGCAGGCAGTGAGCTGGGAACATCTCTTATTAATCTCAACAGTATTAACTGAGATGCAGCCATTGGCACAGTACCGTGTACATAAGAGTAGCTTGGTACCTGCTGCATGAGGAATGGTTAAATGGATAGATACAATTAGGTACAACAGAAGGGGAATTCTTAATTGTGCCTTAGCTCAGATGTCAGACAACAGAGTATGTTTCAAGGGGCTCTTTATCAGTTAGGATTAGATTCAGCTACAGATAACAGAAAGCCTACAGTCATAGTGGCTCAAACTACATGGATGTCATTTTCTGTCTTACAAAAGAAGCGGAGACACAAGCAGACCTAGTGGCATGATGACCCCATAGTCTGGAGGGCTTCCAGCTCTTCTGACTTTCTGCTCTGCCATCCCTGTGTGTGGCTTCCCTCCTCAAGGTTGCTCTTCCTTTAGGAGAGGGTGCTGGAGCTCTGCCTCCCACACCCACACTTCTGGCAGCCAGAGAGAGGCAGCAGGCAGGAAGGACTCTGGCAGAGGGCCCCTGCTCACCTGTGCTTGGCTAGAATGAAGTAGCTACCCTTAGCTGCAGAGAGGCTAGGAAGTAGACATTAGCAGGATTCTTTGCCACCCCAAATAGAACTGATGTTCTCATATCAGTGAAGAAAGTAAGAATGAATATTGAGTTGGCAACTAGCAGCTTCTGACTAGGCTCCTGCTGTTCTGTGTCTGTGACTCTCATTCAGCAATAAGGATGCTCTGGCTGGGTGAACACCATGGACTGCTTGGCTGCCTTCCCAGGGCAGTCCCTATGCTACGGGGGGGTCCAAAAGTGGCCCACCTTGTGGTATTTCCAGGAGGCCCCTGCAAAGTGAGGGTCATGTGGACATCACCAGCATTCTGGTCAGCATCTGGGATCCCACAATACAGGACCAATGGCAATAAGAGGCCAAGAGTCAGAAGACCTGAGTTTCAGACCCCAGTCCAGCCCAGGGACACTAAGCTACTCACTGAACTTTTCTGGGAGCCACCTAGAGCCAGATCCTCTTACATGAGAACCAACCTAGATCTTCTCACACACACCCAAATTGACACTAGGACACCTCTAGAATATGTACTGGCAGATAGAAACAATGGCACTACGTATAAGAAGCCAAGAAATCCCTGGATGAAAGAAAAATATTGATAATGACAATGAAAGTCATCCGTTGTTAAATATCTAGTATGTGCTGAGTTATTAATCCTTACAGCTATGCTGTATAGTAGGAATTATTAGCAGCCCTGCTCTATAAATGGGCAAAAAATGATACTCTTTAGAAAGAGTAAATAGCTTGCCTGTGACTACCCAGTCAACAAAGTGACAAAGACAGGATTCTCATCCAGGTTTTGCTGATCCATTTTATATGAGGATTGAATAAAGACAAAGCTCAAACCCACAGCACAGGTATCGAATTTGAGAAACTCTAAACAGAGGGTTTCATCAAACTTTGCTATCAGAACAAAGAACAATTCCTAGACCAGTTCTAGGTAGCACCCTAAAAAGCCAGGGAGCAACCAATGGAGGTAAGAAAGAAACTTCAGGTCTGGTGAGACGAGGGGCTGCAGCATCTGACAAGGGTAGGACCACACAGTGCCTTAGGATCCCATCTGACGGGATGCTGTCCTGGGAAGAGGGAGCCGAGGAGCTCCTGAGGCACTTTCTAGCTCCTAGATCCTAAGTGGCAGCTCAGAGAGTTCCAGGGGCAGGAGGCTGGGACCCAAGTAGCACCCTGCCTCTTCCCTTGGTTCCTCTGACTCTAGTTCTAAACCTGGGTTCTCTATGCAGTTATCAGGGAACTGTGTGCTGAGAAGAAGAAAGTAAACAGGTACTGCACAGGAGAGAGGGGGAACACAGAGACAGAGTGGGAACAAGTCCAAATGACAAAGCAGAGGGGAAGGAGATCTTGTCAACCACCAAGCTCACCTAAGGAGAGGTAAAAGGAGTGGATTGCTGGGCCAGTAACAAGCCAAGCCCTCAGTGGGAGACAAGAATGGGTGGAGCTCAGTCACTGGAGAGGGACAGGACCCCAATCTTAGGAGCACGCAGCACCCACAGTCAGGAAGGGCTATCCCACCATTATATGCAAGCAGCAGTCGCAAAGCGTGGTCTGAGGACCCCTGGGGGAGGTCCCTGAGATCTTTCCAGGGGATCCACAGATTCTCCTTTTGCAACTACATATCTAAGTGAAGCAAGAATATCTTCGAATGCTCCAAATAAACAATATATCTCAACAGACTGATGGCAGAGGAAGAGATCTAGTCATTTTTTCTATTAAACGAGACATTAAGAAGATTGGCAAACATTTAAAACAATGTTGCTCTCCTCAATAAACAATTTTTTGTTTTGAAAAAGTTACTTTTCATTGAAAATATTATCTATATTAATACACAATAAGTTTATTCCTGCAATTTGAAAACACATAAACAAACTGTTTTTTAAATGTTCTGTTCCAATTTTTAATACAGTCGATATTGGTAGCTATCACCCATATAAACAAAAGCACTTTGGGGGCCCTTAATGACTTTTATGAGTGTAAAGGGTCCCAGAACAAACAATGTGAGAGGCATACCTTTGAGAATTCCTGGTACTACCTTCTGCGGCAGGCAGTAGAGCAATGCTCTGTTCCCGAGCACCAAGAAACGTGGGTTCCAGCAACATTCGAAGCAGCAGGGGATGTGAAGGGAAAAAAAATCAAGAGGGCAAGCCCCTTTCCATGAACTCACAGTGAATATTCAGAGTTAGACAATCTGAGGCTCTGACTGTCCAGGAGCCGCTTCCCTGTCTCAACTCCCCCACAACTCTTCAATGGAACCACCCACTCCCATGACCAGGTGAGGCCCTGACAGCCCCTCCGTGGACTCTGGCCCTAGAGCAACAGACTACTGTCTGTTGGAGAGGCACTGGCATCTCTGTCACTACCCAGCACCCCACCCTCCCTGCTACTTCCCCATCTTCTGGCATGCCCATGCCTCACTCCCCCATCTTCCTGCCCATTCTGGGAGCCTAGGTGGTTTCAGCAGAGCCCTTCTTGCTCTATCAGCTCATTCACTCGGTGGCCTGCAGTCATTTACCCTGCTTGTGGCACTTTCACACCTTCTGCTGGCTTTCTCCTCCCCACCCACCCCATCCTCACACTATACAATGAGCTATGCCACTCCATGCCCATACTCCTGCGACTTCCTTGGTTGGACACTCCAAGCCCAACATTCTCTGAGGAGAAAGCTCTCCCTTGGCCCCCATGTACCCACCATGGGCTTCCATCATATCCTCCAACTCACCTCATGTCACCTGTAAGACTTAACACTCCTGAGTTTCTTGACACTCCTTGATAAATCGCAGGTGTCCAAGAAATGCTTGTTTCTAAATGGCTAAATGCCCAACTACCGCTGATCTTTCAGACCTGCTCACACAGAAAGACTTCAGACAAGGACTCCTCCGAGCTACCTCTAGACTCCTATTGGTTGGTGGCTCTTGTCCAATGCAGTTGCGAATGTCTGTTCATCTTCTACCCAAGGGTGGCTGAACTAAAGACCTGGGTCTCAGTGATCACTGCACTTCCAGCACCTGGTACTGCACCGACACCTCTCAGGGGCACTGCAAAAGCTGCTAAGCTCGGGGATCTGCAGAGTCATACTGTTCTCTCTCTAGCCAGAGCAGAAGCTAGGCAGTGTGGATGCTGCACCTTCTGTGTAAGGTCAGCAGGGTTCATAACAGAGGCATGAATTAATCCCCCCACCCCATTGGAGGTAGGCATAGTGTGGGAGGCAAACGGGACACTCACTAGTGCACCTGGCTCCACACAAGGGTGGACTGAAGTTATTCATTTCACTTCCAGAAAAAAACACATAAATGTGGTTAAAAGACTTTGAAAGAGACAAAATATCTTCGAAGAACACACTTTTTAGTCCAAAGTGTAATACATTGTGTCTACCAAACTGGATTGGGGGTGGGGGGATCATTTTCCCAATTTTTGAACAGAACCTAGTAGACTTCTCTCAGAGATAGTCCACTTATCTGACGTGACTGTGTAAACAACTTGTCACAAGGGCAGGGCTGATAAGCCTTATTCACAGGGGGTATGTTCCAAGACCCTCCAGTGGATATCTGAAACAGCAAATGGTACCAAATCCTATATATGAGATTTTTTTTTCCTTATCAAGCTGAGAACGTTCATCTTCTCACTTGAAGGAAAAGCACATCATGGCTTCTCTTTGGCATATCTGAATTGCCAGCATCACTTCTCTTGTACTTGGGGTCATTATTAAGTAAAATAAGGGTTCCTGGAACACGAGCATTGCCACAGTTGATCTGCTGAGATGGCTACAAAGTGAATAAAGGTCAGGGAGTGTCCAGTGTGGACACGCTGAACAAATGGGCAATTCACACCCCGGGTGGGGTGGAGTGAGAGTCCATCACACTACTCAGACTGAGAGTCCATCACACTACTCAGACTGGGTTGCAATTTAAAACTTACAAATTGTTTATTTCTGCAATTTTCCATTTAATATTTTCAGACCAAGGCTGACTGCAAGTAACTAAAAACCTCTAAAACAGAAATCATAAGGGTGACTACTATAAATTTGTTTATTTCTATAAAAGTTTGACAGTAAAGGGGCTTCTATTTTCAAAACAAAATGGGCCTTGGTAATGCTGTTTAAATGCAGGTGTTCTGATAAATACACGTAAACAGTATTCATACAGCAAGCTTTTAAAGAAATCAATATAATCTAGCATCCTCTCCCATCCTTAACTTTTGTCATTCCCATCTGAAACTCTGGCCTTCTTTCCAGCATTCCTTAAAGTGCTCTCTCACCAGCACCCTGGCTCCAAGTCAGACTCCTCCTAGCAAGACCCCTTCCACTTCAAGATTCTTGGACTTCTCTCTTTCCAGGTCTCCTATTGGCATCATCCCTCCTAGGGTTTAACTCCCTCAGAGGCCCATTCTCCTCATTTTGGAAAAGTCAAAATAAAATAAAATAAAAGTGGCAAGACAACAGAGAATGTGCAAATTCACATTGGTTTTGTTTTTTTTTTTTGAGTTGGAGTCTCACTCTGTCACCCAGACTGGAGTGCAGTGGCTGCTCCCGGCCACCGCAGCCTCAACCTGCTGGGCTCCGGCGATCCTTCCGCCTCAGCCTTCCAAGTAGCCGGAACTATAGGTGCGC
>CAUYQG010279265.1:0-15135 GCA_963574415.1 Tarsius wallacei | reverse complement strand
CTTCCAAGTAGCTGGAACTACAGGCGCGCGCTACCACGCCCGGCTAATTTTTTAATTTATTGTAGAGATGAGGTCTCGCTTGCCCAGGCGGGTCTCGAACCCGCGGGCTCAGGCAATCCACTCACCTCAGCCTCCCAAAGGTGCGGGATTACAGGCTGAGCCACCAAGCCCAGCTCCTCCTCCCCTTTTTAAACCTCTTCTTTAATTCTGTTGTTCAGGGATGGGGGGCGGGTAGCTTTTACTTCTGTTTGCTCAATCTCCTATTCTTCCTTACGTAGATCCTCTGGCTTGATTCATTTCTGAAGTGGGACTGTGGGTTGGGGAGCTATACTTTGTGCAGTTCTGAGATTTAATTGAGGAGGGAGTCAACGACAGTGACAATAGCGGATCCCAGTATCCGCTGACAAGCGTGCGGGCTCCCTGGAACCCACTTCCCACTGCCTTACAATCTGCCCATGCAGTGGGGATATAGGTTTGCCCCCTGCAAGCAAAATGAGGTGAGAAAAAAGAAAAGAATGGAAGAAGAAAGGGATGAGAGGAAGGTGGAGAGAGAGAAGGAGAAGAGGGAAAACCAACAGACGTAACAACTAACAAATGAAAAGAGACACAAAGACAAAACAGATTTAAAAAAACCCAAAATATACAGGCAATCATACAAACACACAAACCGACAAAAGCCCTTCTCTTGATGTACTGTCCCTCAAAAATACCCATACCCAAACAGGAAGGCTAAAAAGAAGCATTGAAAATACAGAAACAAAGCAAGCACAAAAACATGATCAAAAACAGAAAGAAAGAGAGAAGAAGAAGAAAACGAAAACAAACAAACAAACAAACAAAACCAAGTAAACCAAACCAACCAACAAGAAACTCACTCTGAGGCTGTTCCTGTAACGTCAACTTCCTTCAGGTCTCGTCTCCAAACCCTCCCCTCTGCTCTCAGTGCAGGCTGATAGGGTTTTTCTCAGCATGGGTCAGATGCCCCTCGGACTACTGTGGGAGGACGGTGGATCAGATCTGGACTCACCTGGCTTGCTGCCACTGTTGTCAAGTCTCCCACTCAGATCTGATGTGTCTGTGCCTGTTCCATTGTGGGGAAGGGGCATCTGTCTCTCTGAGTTTGATGAGATAACCTCTAGGTCCCAAGTAGGAGGCTGGGTGGAGCTGGGCAGGGCAATGCAGGCCTCTGCCTGGTCCCCAGACAGAGAAAATGGCTCCAGTCAACATTTCCTCACCAGTGCTGGGGCTCCTTTCCAGCTCTCCTGAGCCTGCTCTGGGGATCTTGCTGCTCTGCTGTCACAGGTGATGGTGTGGGCCAGGCCTCAGGTAGTGAGGATCAGCTATTTTCTCCAACCTTTTCTCAGGAGAGCCCCCAAAACAGCAGACAATCCTGCGTGCTGGTGGCTCCAATCTCGGGGCGGTGGGAGGTTGCAGTCACCTCTGGAGGACAGCCCCAGGTGCATGAAACCGAGTCTCCCCTCAGATGGACTTACACTCACTCACTGGCACACACCCACTCAAGCAGAGTCTTTATGGACACTCGCTTTCGCAGTGGTTCTCACAGTCCAACCTGTTCTGTCCCCAACTTTCTACCATGTTGCAGATTTCTCCCCAAAGTTGTTGTACCAACTGAGTTGTATCTGAGGTTAGATTTCTTAACTTCTGGCAATGAGAGAATTTTTCCAGCAGCTAGTCCTCATATATCATATTTTGTTTTGGCATTCTTCTGGCCTGATTTTATGGATATGCTGTGGGTGTTTTCTCAGAGAAACACTCATGCCACTTAATTTCTCTACTGTCAAGAGTCAGAATTAAGTTGTCCCTCTTGTTAAAAGAATGATTTAAGTAGGGAATAATGAATGCAAAATGCTGTTGTTAAACATTGGCAGATAAGCTGATGGATCGGTTGTCACCTGGACCTTGCTATAGAGGGAAAGTGATATTTAATCATTTTCAAAAAATAAAACAGTGATGATGAATTGGATGCATTTTGATGCTGAGCGACTCATGAGGGCCCGCTATTATGTTCCACTTAATAAATGAATGCATGCCTTGCTTCTCCCTCACCTTTAAACAATTGCAAAGCAAGGAGGTCTTTGTTTTCAAGAGAACACCAGGTCTCCTGAATGGCTGAAACACAAGAACTGTTGCTACTTAGCACTGGTTCAGTTGGAATCTTCTACATGTCAGTGGCTAGTTAGTAGCCCAGAGCCTATCTTGTTTATTTTGCTGAGTGCTTTGTTCTCTTCTGTTTGAGCCAGTATTAAAAATATCAGGAGATTTGACTAAAGATACACATTTCAGATATCTCTGGAGAAACTGGGAACTCTGACAAAATTGAGCCAGGTCAACATGGAGTGGCCACAACTGCTGGTACTGACTGTGGCAGCTCAGTTGAGAATGGGCCTATGTTTTCTCATTTATCACAGTCCCCTCTTCTCCCCACTGTCCTCCCAAAACTGGGGTTGGTTTTTAGTTGGCATCTATTTTTAAGTGCACAGTGGGGTTTTTCTGCTGGGAGAGAAGCATCTCTTGATATCACTACATATTAGTCATATGACCTTGAACAAGTTATTTAAACTCCTTTTAGCTTAGTAGCCTCAACTTTAAAATAGGAAACATTTTGTACCTACCCAATAGATACAAATTAAATGTGGAATTAAATTAAATTATGGAAAGTGCTTACAATATTCTGTTGCAGAATAAATAGCCTGTAAATATTGACTGCCTTAATATTATTAGTATCCAGGCTTGTATCAAAAGTAGAGGAAAAAGACATAGCGATGTGTTTCAAGGTCAATGAGAAGGGATATTTCTTTGTAGCAATGAAGAATATCCCTATATGATTAACATGCAAGCAAAATATTTCCATATAGAAAGAAACAATGTAAAACACCCAAACCAAAGGTTTCCATATTAAAACAATGTAAAACACCCAAACAAAAGGTCTCCATGTTGGAACAATGTAAAACACCCAAACAAAAGGTTTCCATATTGAAACAATGTAAAACACCCAAACAAACGGCTTCCATGTTGAAAGAAACAATGTAAAACACCCACAAGGAACAAATCTTAGTACCTCTGTGATAAATATTCCAAAAAGATGTATAATGAAAAACCTAAGAAACCAATAAAAGGGCTCAGTTTTCAACAGGGTTTCTTCCTAAATACAGATCAGGCAAGTCTGTGTATGAAACCTGTGTTGGTCTCACCTGCTGAGGGTACCTGCTGGCTCCTCCAGGACCTTGGGTTTCTTCTACCCCATTGAGCTGTGGCAGAAGCAGCCCCAGGTGACCAGAAAAGCACTGACTCAGACCCAGGGAAAAGGGATCTTTTTAAGAAGCTCGTGTCACCTGGGATTTGAAGGCAGAGAGCTGGAATTGGTGGCAGCTCTTCCACCTCTGATCAGTTCTTGAATTGCATCAAATAACAGACTCTCTGAATGTCTTCTGTAAAATGGGGGTTTCATTGCAGGTTCATGGTGGAGAGTAAATAAAATAAAAACAGCTCAGCCTTTGTAATGCTCTTTAGGTGATTTCTTCCCTCAGCAAATATGCACGCTAAAGGCTTAAATACAAATGCAGTATTGTTGAAAGATGTTTTTCTTCTAAAACTTATTTTTTGAACCACAAACACACCATTAGGTGAATGAAAATGGATCCTTCTAGAGAATTTCATGGTGCGTTCTCTTTTTCTTCCCAGAAACTCTTTTGGATTCCATTTGTACCTATTTCAAAGGCAACAACAAATAAAGCAACAGCTTTGCCAGAAGCCTAGGCCATGATTTATTGAGGAGCAGAAAAGACAGGAGGCTTAGAAGGTGTTCAAGAGAGAAAATTGCTGTGAAACCTGGTGTCTACATGCTGTCACTGCCTTTGGGAAAAGAGGCAGAAAATGTCTGGAATAGAGAACCAGCAGATAGTTTAAATTTCATGTTGGCCAGTGATCCTAGGATTGGGAATTTGAATGTTATCTACGAATTTGGGGATGTTTTGTGAATTGCTTGAATCTGCCAGAGGGAGGCAAATATCACAGTTATTTAAAATTACCATTTTGGGAGTCAGAGCTGACCTCAAACCCATGCCCTGTCATTTACCAGCTGTGTGACCTCCGATAGGTGACTCGGCCCCTTGTGCCTCAGTTTCTCATCTGTGACACAGGGAACAACAGCATAACACCTATTCAGAGATTTGCTGTGGGAATTAAGTGCCATTATTCACGTGCAGTGTTTAGTGTAATGCCAGGGACAGAAAGTCCTTAGTAAATGACCTCCGCAAAAAGATAAGAGAAGATGTTTAGGACAGTGACCAAAGTGTTTAACAAGGGACTCCATCCCCCTGAGCCAAGACCATGGGAGATCTGTTTTTCTGTAACACCTTTTGATCCTGTGGAAAATAATAGTCTTTCCTGTAATTGGAGTTGAGTTTCAGACACACAGAGATGCACATCTTTGTATGAAATGTCTGGAGACTTATCTGATTTTGGGCGAATGCTGAGAGAGTAAGCAAAGCACTCCCGGCTGTCGGGGTTGGCCCCTGGTCTCTACTGAACAACCCCAGACACAGTCAGTCAGTCCCTCTGAGCATGAGGTCTGGGATAAAGGAAGGATGTGGCTTTCCAGGTTCTTGGGGATATGTTCAGATTTCCGTCTATAATCGCCATCCTATGAACGGCAGATCAGCACCGCAAGTTGTGGGATAACTTCCTTGGTGAGAGTCGCACTGAGGATGAGGCGTCTGAGCAGCGTTCAGAGCACTGGTCTGCCTTGGGCGATGAGCCTGAGAAGGTTCTGTTATTTCTCTTCTTTTTTTTTTTTTGAGTTGGAGTCTCACTCAGTTGCTCAGACTGGAGTGCAGTGGCCGCTCCCAGCCACCGCAGCCTCGACCTGCTGGGCTCCGGCGATCCTTCTGCCTCAGCCTTCCAAGTAGCTGGAACTACAGGTACGCGCTACCATGCCCGGCTAACTTTTTTGATTTATTGTACAGATGAGGTCTCGCCAAGTTGCCCAGGTGGGTCTTGAACCCGTGGGCTCAGGCAATTCACTCACCTCAGCCTCCCAAGGCTGAGCCACTGAGCCCGGCTATTTCTCTTCTTAAAGGTAGAAAATGGCCCTCTCTCTGTTATCCTTTTACTTATCCATAGCAGGAGACACAGTTGTGCAGTGGAGAACTGTTTCTGGTGGTTCAAGAGAAACCACTATTGCCACTGTCATGGGGAGAAGGGGGCTAGGTGTATTTTCAGGTCTGTGAGTGAAACACTTCAGAGGCTTTCCTTGGCTGTAAACATTATTTGGTGCTGGGAGGGGTTGTAGGATGGCCTCTTTCTTTCTCTATGAACTCCTTAGAGCCAGAGAACTTCTTAAGGATGAGAATGCTGATTTGGTCTCTTCTGTGATTATGTGTCCTTCCCTCAAAGACTCTTAAGTGGCGGTTCTGGGATCCCCACTGGGAAGAATTGACTGGATTTTCTGCTTTAAGAGGATTCAGGCCTGGCTCCGTGGCTCAGTTTGTAATCCCGCGCTTTGGGAGGCTGAGGTGAGTGGATTGCCTGAGCCTGTGAGTTCAAGACCCACCTGGGCAACTGGGCGAGACCTCATCTCTACAATAAATCAAAAAATTAGCCAGGCGTGGTAGCGTACGCCTGTTGTTCCAGCTACTTGGAAGGCTGAGGCTGAGGCGGAAGGATCGCCGGAGCCCAGCAGGTCGAGGCTGCGGTGGCCGGGAGTGGCCACTGCACTCCAGTCTGGGTGACAGAGTGAGACTCCAACTCAAAAAGAGGATTCAGGGAGCTGGGTAACAATCATTGCTGTGGGATTTGTTTTCAGTGTTTTGTGTGTGTGTGTGTGTGTGTGTGTGTGTGTGTGTATGTTTTGGTAACAGTTTCTTCTTAAGATAGAAAGTGAATTTATCTTAAATTGAAATGGAAACATTATAATTAAACACTTACAACCACAGCAGATTTATAGGTGTGGTGGTTACATTTTTCAGTGTCAACAGATGCCATTGAAACTAAATAACTCATTGAAACTGTAAGAAAAAAAATTAAAAAACCTGTTAACAATGGTAGTCTTTATTCTATTTGTTTTTTCTGGTGCCTTAGTGACAATAAAATAGAAGACAGTCGTGTACCGTGAAATTGAGCTGAATTAGGAAGGGCAGGGCTGATGAAAGTGTATTTTTTTTCATGTGGTAATTTATTACAGTTGCCTTCACAATGGTTGAAAACTTTGTATCTATTTAAGATATCTACTGGGTTGAGGGAAGATCATTTACTATCAATCCTCTTTCTCCTCCTTTCTCTTAAA
The DNA here is from genome assembly GCA_963574415.1 of Tarsius wallacei. Lineage (NCBI taxonomy): Eukaryota > Metazoa > Chordata > Mammalia > Primates > Tarsiidae > Tarsius > Tarsius wallacei. The sequence continues at coordinate 8,831 of CAUYQG010279265.1, read as the reverse complement.
GATGAAGTTAGGTCACTGCTCTCATCTGCATACAAAAGAGCTGGAATCTGTAACAGGATGAAACACTTCTAAACACTGGAATGATATCTCATTTTTTAAATTCATGTTTTGTAGTTTGTATGGAACATTCTTTATTTTACTCTGTGTAAGCTTTAAAGTAATTCAAGGTCATTGTTGAAAAATTGAAAACATAAAGTATAAAGAACCACTGTTAACATTTTTTTTATAGTTCCACTTAGAGCTTTTATTCTCTAAATTTTTTACATTCTGTACAAACAGTTTTATCTCCTGACTTTTTTTTTTTTTTCTTAGTATTTTATCACAGACATTTGCAAAGGTAATTGCACCATATGAATGTTACATAATTTACTTAACTTTTCTAATTAGGCCAGTTAGGTTGTTTTAAAATATTTTGCTGTTCTAAATAACTCTTGAATTTTGTCTGCTAAATTATTCCCTTGGATACGTTCCTGCAAGTGATGGTGCCAGGTATTGCTGCTTTTAAGGTTTATTACATGCTTTGGAAGACTGCTACCTGTGAAGTAGCAGTTAATTCTTGTGATGGTCAGATTTATGTGCTCACATGGCTAGACTGTGGTCCTCAGTTATGGGACCACGCTAATGAGGTATATTGTAGATGTGATTAACATCCCTAATCAGTTGACTTTAAGCGAAGGAGATTATTTTAGATAATCTGGTGGGCATGATTTAATCAACTGAAAGGTCATGAGGGCAGAACTGAAGTTCCCCTGAAGAGGAAGAGGGTCGATCTGTGGACTGTAGCCTTAGCCCCTGCCTGGGAACTTCCAGCCTGCTGCCTGCCCCATGGATTCTGGAGCTGCCTAACCAGCCCCACAATCACACAAGCCAATTTCTTGCAATAAATCTCTTAACATGCATTCCTACTGGTCCTGTACCTCTGGTTGAACCCTCACTGATACACTACGCCAACAAGAAGTATAAGAACTGTTCATCTCATCCTGTCCTCACGGACTCAGTATTAGCCTATTAGCATTTTTGCTTACTTGAGAAGTGTAAAATATATTCAACTATTTTCTACATTGCCTTTATCTCTGATGGGACCAAAAACCTTTCAGCTGTTTATTGTCCATCTATATTTCCACTTTTGGTAGTTGTCCTTTTACATCCTTGGTCATGAAACTCAGTGGTTGAGGAGACAGGGTCTATGTCTGTTTGTATCCAGACTCTGTCACTTACTAGTGACCTTAGGCATAGAACCCCTCATTGCCTCAGTTTCTCCATTCATAAAATGGGAATAATAATAGTGCCCAACTCTCCCTGTTGTAAATGTATTGCCTTTAAGCCCCAACTTCTCCCTTCAACACCTGTTCTTAGCTAATGGGCTGAAGTCTAAGCCTTTCTCTGCTGCAGTGGGCATGATGCTGATTGCGCTTTGTCAGCAGAGGGCCCTGGGGGAACATGGCGGGAGGAAGGGCCTTTGTTTCCGGAGTGCTGCTTTTTCCTGCTGACATATGGCTGCAGTGGTGCATGTGGAGGACATTCCGTGTTAGTCACTCCACCCCAGCTGTGAACTCTGAATGTGTGATCCCTTGGCAAGCTCATAGTCTTGGCCAGACCTGGGGACCACCTTGTGGGGCCTTCCCAATATGGACATTGTGCCCCAGGCCGTGCTGCCCTGCTAACTAAGACTCGCAACACCCTCCCTCCCTCTGCATACCCCGCCAGCCTGCACTGGAAGACCTGACTCCTCCTGATCCCATGGCAGACGTGTGAGCCTCAGGCCTTGTGCCACCCTGCTGGTGGGTGGGCTCTTGACTCTCTCTGACTCAACTCTGCCTATCAGCCTCAGTTCAGTCCAGAGTGGTGGGCCCTGCTTGCCTCACAGCCGCGGGCCAGCTTTGGGATGGGCATCCTAGTAGACTTCTCTGCCATCCAAGGGGCTACAACCTTGTCTTCTCCAACAAAGGCTGAAACTCAGTCTTAAGAAGGCCTCCCTTGCCCCAGCCAAATTGTTGTTTTCTTGGGTCTTCTCCATCAGCTACAGAGTGTTCTTTGGAGTTCGCTTTTTGTTTTGATGCGTTCTGCTCCATTTTAATGAATCAATATTTGCATTAAAATATTTTTTTTTCAAATTATTGGTTGGACTCCAACTTATCTTTTATTTCACAGAATTGTTGTGAGGATGATATGAGATGACGCATATTATGTACTTGCATCACTAGGGTGCAAACAGTAAGTGCCCCATGAATGTCAGTTATTATTACCTTTGGTGTGTTAATATTTTCTTTCTAGGGTTGATTTTTGTGAGCTATTTATATATTAAGGAGGTGAATTTAAAATTGAACTTTAGAGAGGTTATATATCAAAATGGTCTAAAGAATACGTTAGAAGACCTAACGTTCATACAAAGTAACTAGACTTAAGCATAACTTTAGAATGAATGAAACCTGGATTTGAATTTTGGCTCTGTAATTTGCTAATTTTGGGAAAGTTCTTCAGCTTCTTCTAGCCTCTTGCTTCTCATTTGTAAAAAAACAAATAAAAATACTTTTTAGGGTTGCTGGGAAGATTACAAGGGACCAAGAATAATGAAGCCTCTAGGGCAGTTTTTTTTCTTAATGTAATAGGCACTTAACATAGTAGGCACAAATAAATGTTGTTTGTTTACCCTCCCCAATTCAAGTTATTCACTTTCACAGATAATGAAGCACCTCTTGTGGCATACTTAACAACTTAGGAAGCCATCAAAGCAGGTGTTATTCTATCCAGTTTTGCAGATGAATAAAAACCAAGGCACAAAGTCATTGAACTATTTATCATCAAAGAAAGAAGCAGAGTATTGCATCTGGGACTTGGTTTTGCTCTTCTTATAAGCTAATAAGTCACCCTGTACTCTGTGGGTCCCTGGTGAAGTCAGACTTTCATCACTTTGAGGTAACTTGCTATCTCCTTTTCTGCTTTTTGTCTTAAAATTTACTTCAATATTGCTATTTTATATCACCTTTTCTTGTAGTTGTTGTTAAAATGGCACCCAGTCTGGAGTGCAGTGGCACGCTGCTCACAGCTACCACAGCCTTGACCTGCTGGGCTCAGGAGATCCTTCTGCCTCAGCCTTTTCAGGTACCTGAAGCCACAGGCATGCACCAATTAGTGTGGACCTGGCTAATTTTTGATTTATTGTAGAGACAAGGTCTCATTATGTTCCTCAAGCTGGTCTCGAACCCCCGAGCACAGGCAATCCTCTTGTTTCTGCCTCCCAAAGTGCTAGAATTACAGACTTGAGTCACCGTGCCTGTCCCAGTTTTGAAGGCTTTAAATTTCAGCCTGAGCCGGGCTCAGTGGCTCAGCCTGTAATCCTGCGCCTTGGGAGGCTGAGGCTGAGTGGATTGCCTGAGCCTGTGGGTTCGAGACCCGCCTGGGCAACTTGGTGAGACCTCATTTCCACAATAAATCAAAAATTAGCCAGATGTGGTATCATGTGCCTGTAGTTCCAATTACTTGGAAGGCTGAGGCGGAAGGATCGCTGGAGCCCAGCAGGTGGAGGCTACGATGGCCGGGAGTGGCCACTGCACTCCAGTCTGGGCGACAGAGTGAGACTCCAACTCAAAAAATAAATAAATAAATAAATAAATTTCAGCCTGTATTTCGTGTATTTTGGATGTGTACTTTGTGTTTTTATTTTATTTTTTGCCAATCTGCCAGTCTTGTCTATTGATTGGCATATTTTGTCCATTTACGTTTAATGAGATTACTGATATATTTGTGTTTCAATCTATATTTTACTACATGTTTTCCTTTGATTGTTCCTGTTCTATACTTATCCACTGCTTTCTTTTGGATTAAGGAAAAGTATGGAATAATAAAAAAATTCAAAGTTGTGCACTCTTTTATATTGTTTTAGCGGCTACCATAGAGAATTCAACATGCCATTTTTATTATCATAGTCTAGTGCTATTTAATAACTGTACCAATATTTCTGGACAATTGTTTATAACATATTAATTCTACTTATCATGCTTTCTAATTGCATGCCATTGCTGTGTAGGTTAATACTCTTTATCAATGACAATATATATATTTTATATAGTCAATATTCACTTATATTACCCACGTATTTGCAACTTCCTTTGCTCTTTTTGCTTCCTGAGTTCCTTACCTTCTGGGTTCACTTTTCTTTTGCCTTCTTTGGTATTCTATTTAGTAGTAATGCCCGCTACAGGTAAGTGGCATCAGTTTTTGTTTGTCTGAAAGTGCCTTTATTTCATTTTTATTCTGGAAAATTTTCCCTGGTAATGGAAATCTAAGTTGGCAGTTGTTTTCTTTTAGTACTTTGAATATGTCATTAAATTGTCTTCTGCCTTACATTGTTTCTGTTGAAAAGTTACTTTCAGTCTATTTTTACTTCCAAGGCAATCTTTTTTCTTTCTGTGGCTGCCTCTTTAAAATCAAAATTTTTTGAGGTTTAATTTTGAGACAGTAAAATACCTTCATTTGAAACGTACGTTTTGATACGTTTTGACAAATATATTCACCCAACTAATCACCACCACAATCTAGATGCTGAATGTTGCCTTGATGCCTGGAAGTTTCTTTGTGCTTTATCTCAGTCAAACTTTCCTACGCCCGTTCCCAGGCAACCACTGACCTGCTTTTCATTTCTGTAGATTGGATGAGTCTTTCCTAGAGTTTAATATAGATGATAAGATGTGTCTGGCATCCTTTGCTCAGTGTGATGCTTTGAGATTTACCCATGATGTCGTGTATATCAGGACTCAATTTCCCCATCCCTATAGTAGTACAATTTATTATATATTCATCTGTTCATGGACATGTAGGTTCATTCTAGTTGTAGCCTATTATGAATAAAGCTGCTGTGAACATTCCTCTCCAAACATTTGTGGGGATATATATTAAGCTTTCACGTGAGTAAGTACCCAGCAGTGGGATTTTTGGGTTATATGTTAATGTCTTTTAAAATAATTTTCATAAATTGCTATAGAAATTTATAGTTTTATAAGGAACTGTCGGATTGTTTTTCGATGTTGTTGTATCATGTTGTGATTCCTATATGAGTTTCAGCTGTTTCTCATCCTTGTCAACATTTGATATTCAGTCTTTAATTTTAGCCATCCTAATAAGTATTTTGGGGTATTTTATCGTGGTTTTGTTTTCATTTCCATAATAACTGAATATCTTGAGCATCTATTTCTGTGCTAATTTGTCATTCATATAACTTATTTGTGGAAATATCTGTTCAAATCTTTTGTTCATTTAAAAAAAAGGAAGTTGATTGTTTTCTAATTATTAAGTGGTGAGTTATCTTTGTATTCGAGCTACCACTTCTTTATTAAATATATGTTCTGACTACATTTTCTCTTAGTCTGTGGCTTTCATTTTTATTTTCCTGTCAATGCCATTTAAGAGCAAAGGTTTTGAATTTGGACGAAGTCTAGTCTATCACTTTTTAATTTTCTTTGTGTCCTGGTCTTTATTCCACCTGAGGTCACAAGGATTTTGCACCTTTGTTTCTTTGTAGGAGTTTTCTTGTTTTAGCTCTCATGTTTGGGTTTACAATTCATTAGAGTTCGTATGTGTATATGGTGTGAGGTAAGGGTCCAGGCTTTTTTCTTTTTGTTTTTCTTCCTCTCTTCTTCCATCCCCCTTCTTTTTGTTCCTTCCATTCTTTCTTTTTGTGCCATACATTACAGCACCATTTGTTAAAAACAATAACATGTCTTTCCCATTGAATTACCTTGACTCATTTGTTGAAGATCAGATGATTACATATTTATGAGTGTATTTCCAGACTCTTTACTCTCTTCCATGTAACTGTATATCCATTTGTCCACATTATCTTGATTATCTTGAAGCTAGGTAGTATAAGCTCTTCAATGTTTGTCTTCTGTTTCAAAACTTTTGCTATCCTCTTTTTATAAATTTCCATAAATTTTGGAAACAGTTTATAATTTCTACAAGGGAACTTGCCAGGATTTTCATTCAGATTGCATTAAATCTATACATCAATCTTGGGGCAAATTAATGTACATTTAGGAATATTGACTATTATGACCTATGAATGTGTTATAACCATTCATTTACTTATATCTTTTCAAATTTGCTCAGTAATGCTTTGTAGTTTTTAATGTATAGATCTCACAGATATTTTGTTAAATTTACCCATAAGTAGTTCTTGTTTTTAATGCTATTGCAAATGATATTGTTTTAAATGTTAGTTGCCAATTGTTAATTTAGAAATACAATTTATTTTAAAAATATCAACCTTGTATTCTATGACTGTTGCTTAAGTCATCTACTAATAAAGGTGGTTTGTCTTATTTTACTGTTAGGATCTCCAGTACAATGTGGTATAGAAGTGGTGAGATTGGACAACCTTGACTTTTTCTTAATCTTATAAAGAAAGTATTCCGTCCTTTACCATTAAGCATTTTGTTAGCTGGTGTGTGTGTGTGTGTGTGTGTGTGTATGTGTGTGTGTGTGTGTGTGTATGTGCATTTCATAGAATTGAGAAAGTTTTTTCAATTCCTATTTTGCTGAGAGACTTTATCATGTTAAATTGTGTCAAATTTTTCCTTTTCAATCTTTTTAAATTTAAATTTTTATTTTAGAGTTTGAGGGTCATGTGAAGATTTGCTATAGCTTTTCAGTTTTTGATATCATTCTTTTAAAATTTGTTTGGTGAAGTTCATTGATTGTTTTTTAAATGTTAAACCATCCTTGAATTCCTGTGATTAACCCTATGTGGTCATGATGCATGCACCTTTTTATTTATCAGTGGATTCTACTTGTTAACATTTGTTGAGGGTTTTTATACTTATATTAATGAGCATTATTGATCTGTAGTTTTATTTTTATGTATTTGTGTCGTCTTGTTATCAGGGTAATATTGACCTTATAAAATGAGTTGGGAAGTATTTTTTTCTACCTTTTTTTCTTAAAATATTTGGTATAATTGGTCAGTAAGACATCTTATGGTTGAGTTTTCTTAATGGAATGTTTTTAACTAGAAATTCAACATCATTAGCAGACAATGAGCTATTCAAGTTATATATTTCCTCTTGTGTGAGTTTGTTAGTTTGTCTTTCATGGAGTTTTCTTATTTCATCTAAACTGTTGAATTTATTTGCATAAGTTTGCTCATACTATTTTCTTATTGTACATTTAATGTTTGCCAGATCTGTAGTATACCAATATTTTATTCCTGATATTCCCAACTTGTGCCTTCTCCATTTTATTTTTTATTTTTCACTTCACTGATTTTACTTCTATCTTTACTGTTTCCTTCTTTCTGTTCAGTTTGGTAAGCTTTGATTTGCTTATTTTTTTTAGTATCTTGGGCAGGATGGTTTGGCAGGGAAGAATTAGAAATTGTGAACTCTTTTTAGTTTTTTTTTTTGTTTTGACTTAAAAAAAAGATATTTATTTCTCACAGTTCTAGAGACTAGAAGTTGAAGATTAAGGTAGTGGTAGGTTAAAGTAAGCCTTAATCTAAGAAATCTAGTGTCCTTATATGTACATATGTTTTATGTGTTGGTATGGACAGAAGAATAATTTTAGAGTTTTTCAAGAGTGAGCAAAGGAGTCAATGTGTTGGTGTTGTTGACAGTCAACTGAGGAAGAGAGGACATTTCAATAAGAAATTTGGAAAGAGTCCTGTGACATTGAATTATAATTAGAGGCAGTGATATGAACTCATGACTTCAAATATATGTTTATATATGTACATGTACACAGTGTAGGTGTGTATGTTTAAGTATGCACATATGTGGATTTGTATGTATGTGAATATATTTTATGTACATTAAGAAAAAACTTTGTCCAGTAAAAGGGCTAAGAATCAATGGCATTTCAGTAGCTATGAGAACCCCTTGTAGCCAGATTTTGCTCTTTTATATTCTTCCCTTTTAAAAACAGAGACAAAATTACTCCTTGAAGAAATGGTTGTTTCCATGTTTGCCAGGGTAGATACAAGATGAGCCTGTTATATCTTGTTATGCCAGAAAACAAGGAAAAGGTTAAAAAAAAGATGATATGTCTTAAGGACAGATAACAAAGTCTGAAGGACTCTCCACCTGTTAAATTTGGACCGTTGGAAAACCAAAATAAGTAGGTACAATAATGAATATTAACAACTGAAAAATAGGAATTCATAAACACATATAGGTAATATAGCTACAAAACAATAAATAAATAGACAAGTAAGGAAACAAATGGTGGGAGAGAGAGATCTCCTGGAGGTTTCTTGCATATAGTATGATAATGAGGCCCAACTAAACATGAAAGGAATGTTGGCATCGGAAAAAAATTAGAATTTTAACATCGTCATAAGTAAAGATTGTGTCAGGCACAAATTGTTAATGGATGCTAAATCTGGAGAGAAATTTTGATGATTGACATGTTATTTGCATGGTCTCAAAGTATCTCCTAACAGATTGTTTATTAGTTACAAGGGAAAAATGATCATACATTGGTGAAACCGAAAATACCTTGACTGGGTGACTGAAATTAGCATCACCAATGAGGGACAGATGGACACCCTTTGCCCATGGATTTGATTCTCTGATAAAGAGGCAACATCACTTATGTAAATACTCCAGCTAGCAATACATGATTAACTATATCAAATAATAAAGAAACATCAGACAAACTCCAAATGAGGAGGGATCTATTTTTTTTTTTTTTGAGTTGGCGTCTCACTCCGTCACCCAGACTGGAGTGCAGTGGCCGCTCCCAGCCACCGCAGCCTCGACCTGCTGGGCTCCGGCGATCCTTCCGCCTCAGCCTTCCGAGTAGCCGGAACTACAGGCACGCGCTACCACACCCGGCTAGTT
>CAUYQG010279264.1:0-12878 GCA_963574415.1 Tarsius wallacei | reverse complement strand
AGAGCAGCTGCTGCACCAGTCACTTCACCAGGAAAGTCCTGGCCATTTGCTCCCAAGCCCCCACTCAGTGAGTCACTCACATGCCCACTTTCTCCTAGATGCACATGCAAAATTTTTCATACACACTCACTCACACTGGGCCTCGAATAGTCTGGTTTCACCGCCATCTTCCTCCCTTCCTGTTGTTAGATCTTAACAGTACTTAATCACTCGTGTCCTTAACTCTTCTGGCATTCTTTTTTTAACTACTCTGTTTATTGTTATTGATAGTTGCTGTCTAATTTCATGAGCTTTTATCTATTCTTCTCCTCTTTTTCTCATCTGTGAAATTCTGGGATATTTTCAAAGTACTCATTTTCCATCTGGTTACATACATAAATATATATGATTTTTAATTTAAAAAGCCCCTTCCAATGCAATTTTTGTAAAATTATCTTGTACAAGAGAAAATTTTATATTTATTTTCTACATATAAAAGACTGCACTTTAACTTTAAAAGGCCTACTTTAATGACTAAATGTTTTTATAATTTGTGTTGATCATGTTCTGTATCCTCTAAAATTCTTTTTACTAAAATAAAACATCATGGCAAAATTCATTCTTTCAAATATTATAGTGCATAGTAAAAATTCTAATTGTTTATGCTAATTTCTACAAAAAAAACATCACTATATGAAAATTGACTATATTAAATTTGACCTGGATGGGTAAATCATTGAATTTTTTTTCTAAAATCTTGTTGATTTGGTATTGTTTGATCAAAGCTAACTTAGGTCCTTTTTTTTATTATTAAAAAAGCAATTTTGTGTTTCTCTAAAACATACAACAAACTCCTTGCTTTGAGAGATTTGGATGAGGAAAATATGCTTCTTTAATTCATCTTTTTTTGAATTAATAAAAGACCAGTTTCATGATACTTTTCTAGTAAACTATTCTCCCTATTTATGAAATAAATTCTAATAATTAAGCTCTCCTTGGTAATATTTTTTTTTTCTGTTCAGTGATCACTCTATAAGAGATTTGTATGAGCTTTCTACATTCATATTTCATCGTATGGATACAATGAAAACAGACTAACAAACTAAGAAAAACACTTTGTGCCCATTTCTTCACAAGGCCAGAATTTGCCTTAACTACATTTTTGTCTATTTTCTCTCTTTTTCTTAATTATTTAGCTGTTTCTCCTTTAGTATTTCATTTTCCCTCTCTTGGTCTCCCTGATTAAGTTTCAACAGTTTCTACTACTCTTATATGCCTTTCTGCTCATCCTAAATGTCACTTGTTTTCCTCTTAGAATTGTGTTTATATTTACTGATAAGAATTAATCACCAAAAATAACTTTTGGGTACCTGCATACTATATTGTTAACTTTATCTAGGACTAGTTGCTAGAAGCGATGTGAACTTTTTATCACACATGATATATGTGTTGGCAATTTTATGTGTCAGCTTTACTGGGCAATGGAGTACCCAGAAATGTATTCAACATTATTCTTTATGAGGCTGTAAGAGTGTTTCTGGATGAGACTGACATCTAAATTGGTAGACTGACTAAAGCCAATTATTCTCTCTAATGTGAATAGATCTTACTCAATCAAATGAAGACAGAAATAGAACAAAAATATGGCTAACAGGAAACTCTTTTGTTCCTGACTATTTGAGCTAGGTTATCATTCTTTTCCTGCCTTCAGACATGAACTGAAACACTGGCTTTTCTTAAGACTAGAACCAGCTAACTCTCAGGCTAGAAATACACAGTAGACTCCAACTTTTCAAATATATAACTAGAAATTTCTCAGCCTTCATAATTGCATGAAACCATTACATACCTATCTTCCATATGTATTCCATTATATGCACAGTATTTCTGCCCTCATTCACAAGAGATATGTTCCAAGACTCCCAGAAACTCTCTAAAACCAGCAAATAGTACCAAAGTCATGTATACTATTTTTTCTATACAAGCATAACTATGATGAAATTTTATTTATTAGACACAGTAAAAGAGTAACAATAAATAATGATATAGAAAAATTATAGCAATATATTGTAATAAAAGTTATGTTAATGTGGTCTTTATCTCATAAATTATTTTAGTCATTCCAGACTGTGACTGTCACTTAATGTTTTCAGACTCCACTAAATCTGTGGAGAGAAAAACTGTGGTTTCACTTCACTTTTGTAAAATGATGTTTATATCTTCTATTAATTCTGATTCTTTGGAGCTGTATGTAAAGAAGCCCCTGGCCTTAGGAGAAGTCTTAAGTCTTTTAGAAAAAAGGTGAAAAAGATCACTTTCTCTTTCAGATATCTTCACATCCTGATAATATTCTTTTTTCCAGGAATATTTGTTGAAAATTTCATCCTTATCCACTGCCTCTCCTTTGTAAATTTTCAAATTTTCTTAAAAATAATATTATGATTAAAAATATGTATCACTAAATGTTCCATGTACATTTAATAATAATATGTATTCTGCTGTGCTTGGGTGAAATGTTTTATGTAAGAGAATGAGTTTGGGATTATTTAGTTGGACTTTTGATACTACCTTTGACCTCTTTTATATTTCTACTGATTGCATTGCTAATTGCTTAATATTATTAAAAGAGTAGTTTAAAATATAGTATTCTATTTAGAAAGTTATTTACTTTTCCTTTCATTTTCACAAGTTTTTGCTTCATATATTTGGAAACTCTATTAATAAATACTTGTAGTTTTAAAATTGATGTTCTCTTAATAAAATTATGTTTTTTTTCAGTGTTTTAAAATTTTAAAAAATTTCAGATTTAGTTGAAAAAATGTAGTGGGTGAGGGGTCAAAAGAGGAGATGGCTAATGGGTAAAAAACAAAGCAGGGAGTAAATTCGAGTAGTGCTGGATAGCATACTAGTGAGGCTATATTATACAAAAATTTATTGCATATTTAAAAATAAAAATAGTTAAGTTAGAATGTTCCTAACATGAAAAAATAACTGCTTGAAGTAAGGATATCTCAGTTACCCTAAATTGATTATTACGCATTGAATACTTCTATCAAAACATCACATATATCCCAAAAATATGTACAAATATTCTGTATTCATCATAATTAAAAATTAATCCAAAAAAGAAAGAAAATAAAATTGGGTTTGAATTGAAAAATGTTAAATAAAAATATATATTTAAGGTGCACAATGTGATATATATATAAAGAACATAATTACCACAATCAAAATAATTAAAATATCTATCACCACTTTACTTTATATCCCAAGAATGTCTTCATCCTATATTTGAAATTTTATATCCTTTGACCAATATTTTCCATTTTCTTTACTTCCCATCCATTGGAAACCACCATTCTATTCTGCTATTATAGTAATCAAAATGATACTGTATTGGCATAAAAACAGACACATAACCAAAGGCACAGAAGAAAGAACACAGATATCAATGTATGTGTACATGGTTCAATAAAAAGAAAAGTCTCTTTAATAAATGATGCATAAAATACTGGATATTCACATGCAGCAAATACAATTAGATGCTTATCTTGCACCATATACAAAAAGTAACCTAAAATGGAATAAAGACTTAAATGTATCTGAAACCGTAAGACTCCTAGAAGAAAACACAGGGAAAAAATGCTATTTGACAATGATTTTTGGGGGCGATAAGGGTAAAACAAAAGCACAGGCAACAAAAGCAAGAATAAACAACTGACAACTGTATCAAATTACTTCAGATCTCTCCACAAGTTGACAATATGCTTTTTCCAAGACTATTTGTTGAAAATGCTATCTTTTTTCCACTGGGTCTCCTTTGCAAATTTTCAAAAGTTTATTGAAAATAATTATTTACTTTATTTATTATGTATTTGGTATAGTATCTAAAAAGTCACTTCTGCTCCCAAGATTATCTAATTTTCTCCTATGTTCTCTTCTAGGAGTTTTATATTCTGTATTGTATATTTAAGTCAATGATCTATTTTAGTTAACTCTTTTCTTAGCTTATTACCTATGACTCACTTTTTTACAAATTTTATTGTTTGGAGGTTATAGTACACAGTTTTAACTTACGTGTGTCCACCTTCTACCTATATGTTTTCACATCTTTATAAGAGGATCTTACTACAATATTCTTCTATTTTTCCCATTCTAGTCTTTATGCTGAGATGATTCAAATACTACAAGATATATTAGACTTAAATCTATCAAGCAGAAAGAAAACAATGTCAGCTGGAAATATGAATCAACACAAAAGAGCTAAGAACCCTGAGGGTCATAAGTATTTGGTTAAAGGTATACCAGATTTTTTAACAATGCTTTCATTTAATTTTTTTTTTCCCGGAGTTGTGTTGTAAAAAGGAATTTAAGGAAAATATACAGCACATTAGATTCTACGGAAAGGTCCACTCTTTCCCTGCTCCACCCACATAACCATGTTTGTCCCTTTAATTCTTCCATAATGATTTTACCTTTTATTCTTTCTGAAGTTGGTTTGTCAAGAGTCTCCTTGGCACACTTAAGAAACGTATGATCAGTTTCTCTTAGCACAATCATAATTTATTTTAAGTAAATGTATACTTAAATTTATTAAAGAAAACTATTTCATGAAACTTATTTTTTATTCTGAAAAATATATGATTTTTAAATAAATATATGATTTTAGTCCTTCAGTTTGTTATAAAACTTAGAAATAGGAAGTATCACTACAGAAAAACTAGCGATATCCCAGTTTGAACTTGGTGAAAAGGCAAAGTGATAGTAAAGAGACTCTTCCAAGCATGAAAATATGGCTTTTGTGACACATGACTAGTCACATTAGCATATGAGAAATAGTAACTAAAAAGAATATCACAGCTAAAACATGATTTCTCTGCCACTGATTTTATTACTTCTACTAATAATATGCCATTACATATCTAAAGCTAGCCAGACCAATGAAATTATCCCTTGATATAGATTTTTTATTCCTTTTACTTTAAAAAATGATACATAATAGTTGTAAATATTTTGGGGGTACAGAGTGTTTTTTTTTTTTTTGAGTTGGAGTCTCACTCTGTCGCCCAGACTGGAGTGCTGTGGCATGCTCCCGGCCACCGCAGCCTCGACCTGCTGGGCTCCAGCGATCCTTCTGCCTCAGCCTTCCAAGTAGCTGGAACTACAGGCACGCGCTACCACGCCCGCTAATTTTTGATTTACTGTAGAGATGAGATCTCGCCAAGTTGCCCAGGTGGGTCTCAAATCCGCGGGCACAGGCAATCCACGTGTCTGGGCCTCCCAAAGTGCTGGGATTACAGGCTGAGCCACTGAGTCCGGCCCTAAATGATATTTTGATACATCCGTACAATGCTTAATGATCAAATCAGGGTAATCAGCATATTCATCACTTTAAACATTTATCATGTCTTTGTATTAGTAACATTAAAAGTCCTCTCTGCTAGCTACTTGAAAATACACAATAAATTATTTTTAACTGTAGTTGCTCTACAGTGTATAGAACACTAGCACTCATTCCTCCTATTCAGCTATAATTTTGTATTCATTAATTTATCTCTCCTTATCCACCTCTTCTTTCTAACTTTTCCTGCCTCTAATAACCACAATTTTACTCTTTATTTCTATGAGCTCAAAATTTTTAGTTCCTTCATATGAGTAAGAACGTGCAGTATTCATCTTTCTGTGCCTGACTTATTTCACTTAATATAATGTCCTCCAGATTTATATATGTTGCCACAAATGCAGCATTTTATTCTTTTTTATGACTGAATATTCATATATGCAACACTTTTTTTGTCTGTTCATCCACTGACGGACAGTTAGGTTGATTCTATATCTTAGTTTTTGTGAGTAGTGCTGTAATAAACATGAGAGTACAGATATCTTTTTGATATACTTTTCTTTTATTTAGATCCATACTTAGGATTGCTGAATCATATCTCTATTTCAATTTGTTTGAGGAAACTCCATAATAATGTCCATAAATAGCTGTACTAGTTAATATTTCCACTGACAGTATAGAAGTTCCCTTTTCATATCTTAACCAGCATCTTTTACTTTTTGTCTTTTTGCTAACTTCCATTCTACTGGGGTAAGATAATATCTCATTAGGTTTTGATTTTAGTTTCCCTGATGATTAGTGATGTTGGGCATGGTTTTTCTATATAATACTTGGTAGGCATTTGTAAGTCTTCTTTTGAGACATGTATATACAGATTCTTTGTCCATTAAATTTTACTTTTTAATTTTAAATATGTGGGGTACAATTCAGAGTTAGGTATACAAATGTTCATTATGCAGATACCCTTGATGATGGATTTTAATGAGATTGTTTGTTTTGTTTTGGTTTGATTTTTTTTTTCTGTTGAATATTTTGAGTTACTTGAATATTCTGGATATTAACCACTTTGTTAGTTTACAAATATTTTGCCTTTTTTTACATGCTGTCTTTTCAATGTGTTCATTGTTTCCTTTGCTATGTAGACACTTTTTAGTTTGATGTAATCTATTTTGTCATTTTTTATTTTGTTGTATATTCTTATGATGTCTTACCCATTAAATACTTATCCAGACCAATGTTCCATTGCATTTTCTTCTATGTTTTTTCTAGTATATTTATAGTTTTGGGATTTGCATCTAAGTCTTCATTTTGCATTGATATTTATATATGTTGGGATACAGGAGTCTAATTTTATTCTTCTGCATCTAAATATTCAGTTGATCCAGTACCATTTGTTAAAGAGGCCCCAATATATGTTCTTGGCACTTTTGCCAAAAATCAATTGTCTGAGCCGGGCTCAGTGGCTCAACCTGTAATCCCACGCTTTGGGAGGCTGAGGTGAGTGGACTGCCTGAGCTTGCGGGTTTGAGACCCGCCTGGGCAACTTGGCAAGACCTCATCTCTACAATAAATCAAAAAATTAGCTGGGCATAGTAGCACGCGCCTGTAGTTCCAGCTACTTGGAAGGCTGAGGCAGAAGGATCACTGGAGCCCAGCAGGTCGAGGCTATGGTAGCAGGGAGCGGCCACTGCACTCCAGTCTGGGTAACAGAGTGAGACTCCAACTCACACACACACACACACAAAAATCAATTGTCTGAAAATTTGTATGTAAGGGAATCCCAACAGAATAGCGTCATATTTCTGAGAAGAAATGTTAAAGGCCAGAAGAAAATGGAAAGATATATTCAAAGTGCTTAAAAAGTAAAAAGATTGTCAGCTAAGAATACTGGACCCAGCAAAGATATCTATTAAATAAGGTATTTCTGGAAGAAAAAAAAAAACCTGAGAAATTTTATCACCACTAAATTGGCCATGCAAAAATAACTTTTAAAAAATGGTTAAGTAAGTCCTGCATCTGCAGTCAAAAAGATGATATTTAACATCATGAAAATATGCAAAAGTGTAAAACTCACTGGTTGAGCAGATACACAGACGAGAAGGAGAAAGGAATCAAATGTTACTACCACAGGAAACAAACAGATAATAAAAATAAACAAAAATAAAGAAACAAAGGATTTATATATACTTTGTTAGTAGTTTTCATATATATATAATGTAAATTTGAATGTAAATGGTTTGAATTCCTCAGTTAAAATACATAGGGTAGCTAAATGAATTTTAAAAGCTGTGATCCAAATGCATGTTTATAAAAATTCACTTCTCTTGTAAAGATACTCATAGATTTAAAGTGAAGAGAGGAAAAAATGATTTTATACAAATGGAAATTAAAAACAAGCAGAAGTATCTATCCTTATATCAGACAAAATAGACTGTGAGTAAAAAACATAAAAAATGACAAAGAAAGTATTATAAAATGCTGAGGATAGATTCAGCAACAGAATATAACAATTGTAAATATATATGCAGCCAATACTAGAACACCCAGAAATATAAAGCAAATATTATTTTAGCTAAAAAGAGAAAAAGGCCTCAATACAATAACAGTCCAGACTTTAGCATCTCATGTTATGTAGATCATCTTGACAGAAAATCAACAAAGCAATTTTGAACTTAAACTGCACTGCAGACCAAATGGAGTTAGCAGACATTCACAGAACATTTCATCCAACAGCTGCTGAATACCCATTTTTCTCATCAGTACATGGAACATTCTCTAGGATCAACCAAATGTTAGGCCACAAAACAGGTTTCAGCAACTTAAAAAAAAATTATGTCAAGTAACTCTTCTGATTACATTGAAATAAAATTAGAAATCAATAAAAAGAGTAACTGTGGGAACTGTAAAATACATGAAAATTAAACAATATTTTTCTGAATGATCAATGGGTCAGTGAAGAAGTTGAAAAAGCAACAAAAATATCTTGACATTAAATTTTTAACACAAAAGTAGATGAGGATCTGCATCAGTTATGAATTGATATCATTGCTTGCATATCATATGTGCCATTGAGACCATAAAATAATTATCTACAGCAAGTGATCAGAAAAACTTTGATGCAAAGGAATACTAGTATATGAAGGTAATATGCAGGAGTTTTAAATCAAATAATAGGTATTTTAAATTATGTGTTTTTCAATGAAGAATGTCAGTTTAATTGACATTAGCTCAATGGTGAACATCTAATCAGAGTTTATAATTTTTCTTCATATCAGAAAACCAAAAGTGTGTTTATTTATTAAGTATATGTTTCTTTTCTACCACCAACTAACACAAAACAAAGATAAAGCCTTACCAAGAGAATTCCAATTATGGTTGTTTTTCCAAAATATAAAGATAAAATTAAACATATAACAAAGAAATTGTAAAGAAAGATATTAAGATTCTAAAATCTATTAGGAATATTATAAAGGAAAATGCTTATATTAACAAATGAATTAAAAATATGTATTATTACTACTACTTTAATGAATCAATATACTACACGAATTTGTTTTCAAGTATAAGAAGTAGTTATTTAAATAGAGTCATCTTTTAGGTTATATGACCAATATGGGCAATCCTCAGTGAAAAGGTTACAAACAATGTAGTTGCATTTGAATACAATAGTAAACAAGCTAAATTATACTCAGTTATAGCCTGCTTCATGTTTTTAGGTTTAGAATATCTGATAGTTAATTTTATGTGTCTACTTAGCCAAAACACAGGATTTCCCTATATTTTGTCAAAATTACTCTAGGTGGTGCTTCCATGAGGATGTTTTTAGATGACATTAACATGTAAATTGGTAGATCTGAGTAAAGCAGACTTTTCTCTCTAGTGTGGGTGGGATGCATACAAATGCTTAAAGGCCTAAATGGATCAAAAATGCTGACCTTTCCTGATTAAGAGGAAATTCCTCCTGCCTAAAACTGCCTTCCATGGGACATTGATCATTATTTCTCTTTGAAAATGAACTGAAGCACTGGTTCTTCCTGCATCTCAAGCCTGCCATCTTTCAGACTGGAAGTTCACCGTTAGCAATCCTGGGTCTCCAGTTTGGCGACTCATCTTGTAGAATTTGAGAATGGCCAACTTCTATATTTGTGTGAGCCAAACTTTATAATGAATATCTTTTTGTATCTATATACGAATACATATATATTTACATCCTATTATCCTATTATTTCTGTTTCTCTGGAGAACTTTAAGATCAAATATATAAACATATGTTTTTAATACATTACTGTCAATCATTGTGCTATTATTTGTGTGTGTGTATTTTTATGGGTATGAAATAAATATAATAATATTATTTTGATTTTAAAATAATGTATTTTAAATTGGCCAGCTTAGGAAATTCATCTATTTATTATTGATATGCTTCTTCTAATAAATTACCTATTTGATAAATTGCAAACTTCAAATTTTTTTATATAAAGTTTTTTATATAAACTGTGATGAATTTTTGCAGCACATCTTTAATCTTTCCAAAAATAGAAAAAAATTTATATCAATAGATGTCTCAGGAAATAGGAAAATATAGGCTCTAAATAGTTGTATTTTGAAAATATGCTCCCAATAAACATTATATAAAAGTACATAATGTTTATAATACCAAGTATATAAATTAATATTTCTTAAATATTAATTACAGTTCACATCAATGAATTAGTTTTGTCACAGTAATACTTAGTGGGCAGAAATGTAGAAAAATCAATAGTTCTAAATTAGAAACTATTCATTCTGGTATAATTGTATACTCAATTGACTAGTCTTACAGTACTCCTACTTTACAGACATGAGACATCATTACATTTACAGACATCAGAAAATGTTTGTGCCATAAGTTTTCCCGGGAAACTATGGCAGGGGGAGGGGAAGGGAGATGGGATTAATGGTAGTAAATATCTGTCTGGGATGGGGAGACACTTCTTATCAACAAGTGTGCCTGAACGAAGCATATTTGTATACCTAACCCTTAACTGTACCCAACAATATCACAATAAAAAATATTGAATATAAAAAATAATAAGTTTTCCCCACAACAATACAGGCACTATCTTTAACCTTCTTGATCTAATTAAAAATAAATTCAATGTGATGCACTTCATCATTTTCAGCTTGACAATAAAGAAGGAAGGCATGCTAAAACATAACTTCTTTGCTTGGATTTTCACTTCTCTCAGTTATGAAAACTCTTACTATACTATAAAAGGAAATTAAATTAGTTCAGCACAATTAGTCCTTCACAAAGTCAGCTGGATTCTACATAGCCACTTTCCAATTTTAGGTGATTCTAAATTATGCCTTTGGTGATCAAGTAATTCCCAAGGCAAAAGTATTTTGCTCAAAACTTACTAACTTATCGATTTTTCCCCTTTTCTAAGAATAATTTTTTAGTCTTTTTACCGCCAGCTACATTTATTATTTTTTATAATCATGATTATGCAGTTTTATTTGAATATTTATTATTGTCTAAATGATGGTATTCTTTTTGTTGTTGTTGTTGGAGTCTTACTCTATCACCCAGTCTGGAGTGCAGTGGTACAGTCATGGTCACCGCAGTCTCGACCTGCTGGGCTCAGGCGATCCTTCTGCCTCAGCCTTCCAAGTAGCTGGAATTACAGGCATGCACCACCACACTTGGCTAACTTTTTGATTTATTGCAGAGACAAGGTCTTGCCAAGTTGCCTAAAATGGTCTCGAATCCCTGACTCAGGCAATCCTCTTGCCTCCATCTCCTAAAGTGCTGGGATTATAGGCGTGAGCCACCCAGCCCGGTGATGGTTTTTTTTTTTTTGAGTCTTTTGTTTCTTCCTAAATTTATCAGTATTAATTTTATAACTATAACCATAGGATTTATTGGTAAATACTTTAAGTTTCAATATGAAATACCAATGGTATAAGGTACCAAGAAGGAAATGAGTATCTCTTGTATTGGTATTGATAAACATATAAACATAATTGTTAACAATCAATTTCAAATATATATATATATATATATAGCAGCCATCCTCCTACTGTACACTCACTGTGTAATTGTTGGATCTAATCTCTATCCCACTATTATATAAACCTTTTATAAGCAAGTTCATTCTTGCTTTTGTAACCAGCACTGAAATTATTTAAAAATATTTTTAGGAAAGGGGGAAATGATAAATTTATAAGTTACTAAGTAATGAGTAAAATACTTTTGTCTTGGGAATTACTTGGTCATTAAAGGGTACAATTTAAAATCACCTAAATGTTTTCTTATTTTTTAAATTTATTTTTTATTTCTGATTTGAAAAATAAAAATCATATATATTTAGGTTGTACAACACGATGTTCGATATATGTATACATTGTGAAATGGTTAAATCAAGCTAATTAACATATGCTTTACCTCAAATACAGATGCTACTCAAGTTACTGTGAGACTGCATCCCAAAAACCTATCATAAGTTGAAACTATCAAAAAACCCATCATAAGTTGAAACTATCAAAAAATCAAAAAGCATTTAATACTGAACACCTAACCTACATCACGGCTTAGCCTAGTCTACCTTAGACATGATCAGGACATGCCTACAGTTGTGCAAACTCATCTCTTACAAGCCTATTTTATAATAAGATGTTGAATATCTCATGTAATTTATTTAACACTGTACTAAAAGTAAAAATAAAAATAGTTGTGTGGATACTCAAAGTATGATTTCTTCTGAATGTGTCTAGCTTTTGTGCCTTTGTAGAGTCAAAAAATCATCAGTCGTGTTATTGTTAAGAATCATCTGGGAGGGGGCCAAGATGGCCACCGGGCAGCGTGGTCTGTGAGACCTCCGCAGAAGAGGACACAGAAAGACTACAGATCTCTCCCAGGAGGCCTGCTCCCCACACAGAACTTGTCCACGGACACCGCAGAAGCATTACAGCAGGCCTGAGGTAAAAGCAGCCGCCGCCCCTGCCGGCAGCCCGGGACTGCCGCCAGCGGCCCGGGGCGCCGCCGCCGAGGCGACCCAGGGCCTGCCAGCGCTGCGGACACAGCCCACCAGAGGAGCGCCGCTGCCGCCCCGGGGACCCGGGGCGCGCTGCCGTGGGCACCGCGCCGAGGCGACCCGGGACCCCGCCCACGCCGCGGAAGCAGGCGCAGCCGGTCCGGGGCGTGCGCAGCGCCGAGGCGACCCGGGACCCTGCCCGCGCCGCGGACGCGGGCGCAGCCGGTCCGCGGCGCGCGCAGCCGCGGCCCCGGAGATCCGGGGCGCGCTGCTGAGGGCGCCACGCCGAGGCGACCCGGGACCCCGCCCGCGCCGCGGAAGCAGGCGCAGCCGGTCCGGGGCGCGCGCAGCGCCGAGGCGACCCGGGACCCCGCCCGTGCTGCGGACGCGGGCGCAGCCGATCCGGGGCGCGCGCAGCCGCGGCCCCGGGGATCCGGGGCGCTCTGCTGAGGGCGCCGCGCCGAGGCGACCCGGGACCCCGCCCGCGCTGCGGACGCGGGCGCAGCCGCCGCCGGGCACCGAGGGCGTGCCGCTGCCGAGGC
>CAUYQG010279260.1:0-23422 GCA_963574415.1 Tarsius wallacei | reverse complement strand
CACTGGCTAGGGGTGGTCAGGTGACACCATTCAGTCCATGAGATACAGAGAAAACCTGCTTGGAGGATTCTGGGACAATTTTCATCAAGCATAAAATGAGAGACATAGATGAACTTAAATTTTTTTTTTTTTTTTTTTTTTTTGTGTTGGAGTCTCACACCCAGTCTGGAAGGCAGTGGCCTGATCGTGGCCACTGCAGCCTCGACCTGCTGGGCTCAGGCAATACTTCTGCCTCAGTCTTCCAAGTAGCTAGAACTACAGGTGTGCACCACCATGTCTGGCTAATTTTTTGATTTATTGTGGAGATGAGGCCCTGTCAAGTTGCCGAGGCTGGCCTCGAACCCCTGGACTCAGGCAGTCCTCTTACCTCCGCCTCCTGAAGTGCTAGGATTTTTTTTTTTTTTGAATTGGAGTCTCACTCCGTCGCCCAGACTGGAGTGCAGTGGCTGCTCCCGGCCACCGCAGCCTCGACCTGCTGGGCTCCGGCGATCCTTCCGCTCAGCCTTCCAAGTAGCTGGAACTACAGGCGCGCGCTACCATGCCCGGCTAATTTTTTATTTATTGTAGAGATGAGGTCTCACCAAGTTGCCCAGGCGGGTCTCCAACCCACGGGCTCAGGCAATCCACTCACCTCAGCCTCCCAAGGCACGGGATTACAGGCTGAGCCACCGAGCCAGGCTTGAAGTGTTAAGATTACAGGCGTGTACCGCACCCGACTTGTGGCATAGATGAAGAAAACACCTCCCTTGTCTCTCCCTCGTTTTCCCACTTCTGCACCTCAGTGAATGAGGATGTGATTCCTGGGACGAAGACAGTCATTCATGACCAGAAATTAACAAGCCAGGAGGAGAAGCCAGCCCTCATAGGCTGGCAGTGGGGAAGTCCTGGGTCATATAAGCTTCAGAGGGACCGACCCAGCACGCCACCTCCAATGGCTCAATGTCTGAGATCAATGCTTATCTTGGGGGTTCCAGCAGCATTCTAGTACCTGAAGTCAAAATGTCTTCTCTTAACTCATTGTGTCTTGATGATACTATTATGGGCTGAATCATGTTTCCTCCTCAAAAAAAAAAAATTCAGACATTAAAGCTCTAACTCTCAGTACCACAGAATGTGACTGTATTTGGAGATGGGGCCTTTTAAAATGTGTTTACATTAAAATGAGGCCATTAGGGTAGACTAATGACTGGTATCCAATATGTCTGGTGTCCTTAAAAGAAAAGGAAATTTAGGCCAGACTTAGTGGCTCATACCTGTAATCCCAGCACTTTGAGAAGCCAAGACAGAAAGATCACTTGAGCCTAGCAATTCAAGACTAGCCTGTGCAACATGGAAAGACCTTATATCTACAAAAAATTTTAAAAATTAGCCAAACAGTCAGATGCAGTGGTTCACACCTGTAATTCCAGCACTTTGGGAAGCAGAGATGAGAGGATTGCCTGAGCCCAGGGGTTCGAGACCAGCCCAGGCAACTTGGCAAGACCACGTCTCTACAATAAATCAGAAAATTAGCCGGTCATGGTGGCACGCACCTGTAGTTCCAGCGACTTGGAAGTCTGAGGTAGAAGGCTCACCTGAGCCCAGCAGGTTGAGGCTTCAGTGGCCGTGAGTGTGCCACTGCACTCCAACCTGAGCAACAGAGTGAGATTCCAACCAAAAAAATAATAATAATTAACCAAGTATAGTGGCACACACTTGTACTCCCAGCTACTCAGGAGGCTGAGGTGGAAGGATCACCTGAGTTCAGGAGGTCAAGGCTGCAGTGAGCTATGATTGCACCACTGCACTCCAACCTGAATAAAATAATAAAATAGTAGTGAAAAAGAAGAAGAAATTTGGACATAGAGACACCAGGGATGTGTGCACACAGAGAAAGACCATGTGAGGACACCGCAAGAAGAAATCAAAACTGCCACCTTGATCTTCAAACCTGACACCTTGACCTTGGACTTCCCATCCCCAGAACTGTGAGAAAATAAATTTCAGTTGTTCAAGCCATTCAATCTACAATATCTTGTTATGACAGTCCTAGCAAACTTATACAGATGCCTATTGTTATGCTTCATTTATTATCACCATTATTAAAACAAAACAAAAAAAAAACCCTTTTTCTTGGTATGTTAACTGTCCCTGGGGTGCAGCTGGGACCTGGATGAGAAGCCTGTCCTTGGTATCATATAATAATACAATGACACTCATCCATGACTGAGTCTTCCCAGGGTCCATCCACCCATCGATGCATCCACCCACTGCTTCATTCCATTCCATCCACCATGGGCTGGATCTATGTGAAATTGTCAGTCTGTAGTCTGAAGCTGGGCTGCTTGGCTCTGCTTCCTAACTGGACCTCTTCATTGCTGTGAGACCCAGAGCAAGCTGGTTATCTCCCCTGAGGTCTCCAAACTTGAGAACGGTACTATGAACACACATCTCATGGGATTGTGTAAGACCAGGGCCAGCCAGTGCAGGTACAGGGCTGGTGGATGGAGGTCTTTGCTTTTCTGAATATGCAGAGACAGACCAGAAAGGAGAGCACAGTCAAGTTTTCACACATATGATTTGATTGTCACCCTCCCAACAAGCCCTGTGGCATAGATATCACCATCTAGTTTTGCTGAGTGAAGTGAGGTTGAGAGGGATCACGTGACAGCAGTCACAGCACTAAGTCTCAGGGCTGAGATCCAAACCCAGGTCTTCTGACCTCTAAGCCCTGAGCTTTCTTCCACCCTGGTGGTGTCCCTTTTTTTTTTTTCCTCCTTGAGCCCTTAGTATATGCCAGACATTCTTACTTAATCCCCACAAGAACGTGGCTTTCACAAGCTGGGAATAAAGAACACTGATTTGGATATACGTGGTTAGACCAGACAGCAGGAGAACCTGGCAAATTGCTAGAGATCTTTCTGGACATGTGGTCAAAGGGAAGTGCCTTCTGAGACACTGGGCGGAAAAAGGAAAGACGTAGATTGGCAACTGTCTGGGGCTGGGTGCTTTTCCTAGAAACTTTATTTACGAAAGTCTGGAGAGTTTGATGTCATCATGTCTCCTTTATTTTATTTAAGTCAGAGTCTCACTCTGTGCCCAGGCTGGAGTGCAGTGGAGTGATCGTGGCTACCACAGCCTCAATCTACTGAGCTCAAGCAATCCTTCTGCCTCAGTCTCCTGAGTAGTTGGGACTACAGGCATGCACTACCATGCCCAGCTAATTTTTATTGATTTATTGTAGAGATAAGGTTCCCCAAGTTGCCCAGGCTGGTCTTGAACTCATGGGCTCAGGCAATTCTCTCACTTTGGCCTCCCAAAGTGCTGGGATTATAGGTGTGAGCCACCACATCCAGCCTAATTTTTTTATTTTTTGTTTTTGTAGAGATGGGGAAGAAGGATGTTTTGCTATATTGCTCAGGCTGATCTCAAACTCCTGGCCTCAAGGTATCCTCCCACCTCAGCCTCCCAAGTAGCTGGGATTACAGATGGACCTCCGACACTATTAAAACTCCCAGTCAGGTGACTTGAATGTGCTGCCAGGCAGAAGCACAGCCAGGCCATGCTGCTCTCGGGAATGAATGGCTCCGAGGTCCTGACACGTGGTTTCAACCCAGGCCCAACCATCATTCTTCTCAGCTGGGTTTTGTTGATATACCTGTAAGGGAAAAACTGGTTCTTTCCTTAAGCAACATGAGTTAAGGCATCACATTGCATCAAGATACACAAATATAGGGAAACTCTAAAATCAAACATAGGCATCGTTTTGCCCTCTTGATAGGACTGGAAGTTGAACTGAAGTTTGTTTTTTTACTATCCTTCACAATTCCCGAGAGTCTTTTGTTCCCTGTCTTTATTTTTTTAGTGAGCATATGAAACAATTTTATATCTCTTTCTTCCAAAAAGAAAATAATAAATCAAGTTGCTCTTTATATATAATTTTTTTTTTTTTTTTTTGAGACAGGGTCTCACTCTCACGCAGTCTGGGATGCAGTGGCATGATCATGGCTCACTATAGCCTCATATTCCTGGGCTCAAATAATCCTCCTGCCTCAGCCTCCTGAATAGCTGGGGCTACAGTCATATGCCACCACGCCCGGCTTACATATGATCTTTAGTGGGGAGGATCAGGGCACTTTATCAAAAACAAAACAAAACACAAAACTTTTCCCAGCTCTGCTGAAGAGGTTTCCTGAGGAGCAGCAGGAATTCACATGATCAGCCTGCCAAAGGCTTCCCTGGTCCCCGGCGCCTGGGATGGCCCTGACCCGCCTCTCTTCTACTTCTGAATATAAACATCTCCAGCTCCAGGGTCGGATCATTTCAGACAACATAACTCGGCAGAACTCTCTCCACCGATTTAGAGCCCAGCCGGAGACGGACTCTTCTTGGTTACACCAGAAGCGAAACCGGAGAGGGAAAGTTGGGGGGACTGGGACCATAAGAGGATTAAAGATTAGCTACGACACATGGCTTGGGAACTGACCTTTGGCCAAACGTCTTATAAATAATGCCAGCACAGCTTTCCCTGTGCATATAAAGGGATCCCAGGGCCTCGGAGAGAGGGAGAAATCTGAGCTGGCCAGAAGGGAAAAAGCAAAGGGAGAAACACATGGCACCCGGAGGGACGGAGATGTGAAGGGGGAAGGGGACAGGAACGCGGGAAGGGACACGGGAGAAGCGAGTCCCTCGGAACACGGAGGAGAGCATCTGGTGCCGTGAACATCACACTGCCTCAGCGCTCCAGGTGATGGATTTACTGTTTGGCAGGAATAAGAAAGAACAGCTGGAGCCCGTGAGGGCCACGGTGACAGGTGAGCATTCGGGATCAAAGCTTGGCTCTTCCTGTTTGTTTAGATAGACATTTTTTTTTTTTCTGAATATAGAAGTCAGGCCCATTGCAAATGATTTTTAGAAAGGACGGAGAATGGTGTCTAGGGGAGAAATAACCCCAGACACGTTCTCTGTGCAAATCCAGGCGTGCTCTTACACGTCACCACTCACAGATTCCAAGGGGAGACAGTCGTTGTCACTGTTCCCAGGAGGAGTGCCGGGAATGCCCCAGTGGGCACATATGCAAGGGAATGAGTCTGCAAAATGCTGCCTGTCTCAAATGCGTGAAACGTTTGTGCAGCTGTCGCTATCCTAAGTTAATTTCAGAATGCTGAGAGCAGTGCGTGTGAGCTCCCGTCACGCACATGCGCATCTGCAGGGTATTGCGGAGTCCAGCACAGTTTTCTCTCAGGTACCCACAGATGGAATTTGAGCACGTGAGTACCTGCAGAGCCAATTAAACAGACTCCGCGTGGGTCTGTCTTCTGGAACAATCCTTAAGAGGGCCTGCGTCTCACTTTCTTGATCTTCTATTTCTCTTCCTTTTTGAGGGGGTCCCCACTGTCTGGGTACTATCTCATTTAGACTCTAAAGGGCAGCGCCTGGCTTTGAGCTCTCGACTGGCCAGGGTAGCATCCGTTCCGTTCTGAGAATGCTGAGGGGTCAACACAGGCACACAGTCACCTTCACCTTCCCGCAGAGGGAGTGGATATTTTTCACAAGGAGGGGGGACAACAGCAAGCTCTTTGTGAGGAGTCAGATTGGAGATTTTCAACTGAGAAATTGCCTTGGAGGTCTTTGGAAAGAGAAGAACAGCTTTTATGTCTGTTTTTCCTTGTTACACAGGTAATGTGCAATCTATAAGTATATATATGAATGTAGGTATATTAGACTATAAGCAAAATTTGGAAGTGCAAAGGAGAACACAGAAGGAAATACAAATCAGCTATATGTCTCTCTCTCTCTCTCTCTCTTTTTTGAGGCAGTCTCACTCTGTTGCCCAGGCTGGAGTAAAGTGGCATGCTCACAGCTACCACAGCCTCAACCTCCTGGGCTCAGGTGATCCTTCCACTTCAGCTTTCCAAGTAGCTGGGACCACAGGTGTACACCACCACACCCAGTTAATTTTTGTATTTATTGTAGAGATGAGGTCTCACCAAGTTGCCCAGGCTGGTTTCAAACTCCTGGGCTCAGGCAGTCCACTAGCCTCAGCCTCCCAAGGTGCTGGGATTACCGGTATGAGCCACTGCGCCTGGCTATATTTTCATCTCTTAAGCATTATTAATATTTGGATCTATTTCCTTTAAGTTTTAAAAAGATAATTGATCAGTTAATCAATTTGAATGTTTCCAGGCTGGTCTGGAACTCCTGAGCTTAAGCAATCCGCCCCCACTACCCACCTCGGGCTCCCAAAGTGCTGGGATTACAGGCACGAGCCACCGTGCCCGGCCTCGCTGTCATTTTTATGCGCTCTCCTCGCTGTCCCTCCATATTCGGTCAAACAGAATCCTGCTGGTTCTGTGTCCTCCAAGTCCCTGTTCATCTGTTTCTCACCCTCCCTACGGACTCCCTGGTCCTCTCTGGCCTTCCGTTCTCCCCACATTCCACCCCACAGAGGCAGCCTTTGAAACCTCAACTCTAATCACATTCCATTGAGATGAAATGTCCAGAACAGGCACATTCATAGAGACAGAACATAGACGAATGGTTGCCAGGGGCCGGGGATAAGGGGAGAATGGGATTTCTTTTGGGGGTGATGGAATGTTCCGGAATTAGATTGAGGTGATGGTTGTACAGCATTGTGAATACACCAAAAACCCCTGACTTGTATGCTCTAAAACAATGAGTTTTATTTTATGTAAGTTGTGTTGCAATAAAAAATTGTAAAAAAGAATCCAGTCCTGTCATTCCCTATTATTTCTCCTGAGGATCACATTGGGATCCTTAGTGTGGTCTTGGCGACCATCGTCACCTGACCCCTGTTATTTCTCAGCCTTGTTGTCTACAATTTCCCTGCTGGAAAATGACAGTCCAGTCTTACTAAACAGCACGGCATCTCCTGGTCTCCATCTCTTGGTCCAGGTTTCCCCAGAGGCAAGAACTCAGGTGTAAGTAGTTTATTTGGGGCATAATCCTGAGAAACATTGGCAGGAAATCAGGGGAAAGAGAGAAGGAAACCCACACAGAGGCATTGTCAGCCATTGATGGCCAGGTCTTGGAGCTGTAGCCCTGGGTAGGAGTGTAAAACCTGCCTCGCTGGTCCAGGGAAGGCCAAGGCAGTGGTGGGATTTGTCTCCCAATTCCTCAGCCATCGCTGGGTGAGAGCTGCCTTCCAGGGTGTCAACTCTCCAAACTGCTTCCACTTGTCCTGGCTGTGGGTGGATCTGCCCCGCCTCACACCCCCTGCAGCTGCCATCAGAGCCAAGCCCTCAGGCAGACAGCTGCAGGCATTTGCAGAAAGCACTCTCCAGGGGGAGATGGACACCAAGGACTTGGGGGGTGGGTACCAACAGCATCTGCCACTGCACCCTGTCTCCAGAGCAGAGCTGTCCCCTAGAAATATAACTTGTGTTCAGCTAGGCACGGCGGCTCACACCAATAATCCCAGCACTTTCAGAGGCTGAAGCAGGAGGCTGGCTTGAGGCCAGGAGTTTGAGATACCCTGGGCAACATAGCAAGATCCCGTTTCTAAATTAAAAATTAAATTATATATATAAAAAACCATGTTTAGCCAGGCATGGTAGCATATGTAATGTGGGAAGGCTGAGGTGGGAGGATCCCTTGAACCAGCAGAAGGTTGAAACTGCAGTAAGCCATGATGACACCACTGCACCCCAGCCCGGGCAACGGAGAAGGACCCTGTCTCTTGGACAAAAAAAAAAAAGAAAAGGAAATGAAACACTTATAACCCATGCTATGTATATGTTTAAATTTTCTGGTAGACACAGTCAAAAAAGTTAAAAGTTTAAATTAATCTCAGTATGTTTTATTTAACATGACAAATCCAAGATGTTATCACTTCCACATGAAATCAATATTCAACACTTGCTAACAGGATATTTTACTTTCTTTTCATACTAAGCCTTTGAAATCCAGAGTGTAGTTTATCCTTACGACACATCTCATTTCTGACCAACCACATTTCAAGCACTCAATTGCCACGTGGGGCTGGTGGCTGCCATATTGGACAGCACAACTCTAGAATGTTCTTTTGTTATGCCTTTGTGAGCCAGGCCGCCTCCTCCAGGAAGCCATCCACACCCTCCTGCTCTCAGTCCACCCAGGATTAGGTTCTGTTTCATGTGTAGCCTTCGCTGGGTCTGTGGCACCCTTTTCTGGGTTTCTGGCATTACCTACATTTGTGTGTCTGATTATTCGTCTGTTTCGTCAGTGGTCAGGGAGGGGGACAGGCATGATGTCAATCCATCTTTGTATTCTCAGTGCTAGCAAAATGCTAGGTACATGAGATGCTTTCTGGAAACAATTGCAGAATAAGTAAGCAGATGCGATGAGTGGTCTTGGGGCTACTTGGCCCCTTTCCACAATCATTTCTTTCAGCCTTTTGGTTCAGAGGTGGGCTCTGGAACCTAAACATTCTCTCTTTTAACAGGCAAGATTCCAACATGGCTGCAGGGAACCCTGCTTCGCAATGGGCCTGGGATGCACACGGTAGGGGAGACCAGATACAACCACTGGTTTGACGGCCTGGCCTTGCTCCACAGCTTTGCCATCAAAGACGGTGAGAGTGCTTACGGTTTTGCTGCTGCTGCTATAACAAATGACCACAGACTTAGTGGCTTAAAACAGCACAAATATAGGGTCGGCATGGTGGCTCATGCCCGTAATTCCAGCAGTTTGGGAGGCCAAGGCAGGAGGATTGCTTGAGGCCAGGAGTTCAAGACCAGCCTGGGTAACATGGGAAGACCTCATCTCAACAAAAATAAGAATAAAAAACATAGTCCCCCAGCTACCCCGGAGGCTGAGGTAGAAGTATCGCCTGAGCCCGGGAGGTCAAGGTTGAGGCTAGGTGAGAGAATGGGACCCAGACTCAAAACAGCAACAAAAAAGTGACACAGATTTATTCTCTCAGGTCTCACTGGACTGAAATCAAGGGGTTGCCAGGACTGCGATCCCTGGAGGCCCTAAGAGAGATTTCATTTCCTCGACTTTGCTGTCTTCTAGAAGCTGCCTGCATTCCCTGGCTTGTGGCCGCATCTCTGCCTTCTAGCAGCAGCATAACATCTTGCAACCTCTCCCACATCCTTCTTCCCTTCCCGTCTCCCTCTCTCCCCCCTCCTCTCCTTCTCTCCTTCTCTCTCCTCCTCCCTTCCCCTTTGCTTCTATCCTCACAGCTCCATCTCTGAGTCTGACTCCCCTGCCTCCCTCTTACAAGGACCCTTGTGATTACTTTGGGTCAACTCAGATAATCCAGGATAATCCTCCATCTCCAAATCCTTAACTTAAGCACATCTACAAAGTCCGGTTTTGCCACGTCAGGTCACATATTCGCAGGTTCTAGAGATTAGGGTGTGGCTATTTGGTGGGGGATGCATCATTCAGACCACCACAAGCACAAACTTGGTGGCCAAGGTGCCTTTGCAGAAGAACGCGCATTCTCAGTAAGGCAGGCAAGAGCAGGGAGAAGGTTATAGGCTCTAGCACCAGACACGCATAAAATAGAAATAGGGCCCATGCATGGTGGCGCACGCTTGTCATCTCAGCACTCTGAGAGGCCAAGGCAAGAGGATCGCTTGAGCCCAGGAGTTTGAGACCAACCTGGGCAGCACAGTGAGACCTCGCCTCTACAAAAAAAAAAAAAAAAAAACTTAGCTGGGTGTGGTGGCATACACCTGAAGTCCCAGCTACTCAGGAGGTTGAGGTTACTTGAGCCCAGGAGGTCGAGGTTGCAGTGAGGCCTCATTGTGCTATTGCACTCCAGCCTAAGCTATAGTGAGACTTCTCTGGACTAAATAAGTGAATGAATGAATGAATGAATAAAGAAAGAAAGAAAGAAAGAAAGAAAAAGAAAATCAAAATAGGAACGGAATAGAGCCAGAAAGAACAAAGTCAATCTACTGCTTGTCCTGCAGAAGCCGCACCACCCAGGCAGGAAGCTGAATGGGTCTCCCCAAGCAGGCATGAAATGCTTGGATACAGAGCATCACACACAAGGCAGAACTCTGAGTCCAGGTGTCTGCTCTGGCGATGGACTGTCAGTTCTTTGCTGCTGCCCATCGAGCTGGTTTATGTCACAAAAGCATGAGCTGAGGTCTTAAAGAGGTCCGGGACAGATTTAGCAGGTTCAAGGCCACACAGTGGGCAGATTGGTGTCCAAATGTTCCAGGCTCCACCAAATTTTGGACTCCCGTGTTCCAATGTGAAACCCGGATGAACTGTGGTCACTTAAAGTTCCTTGGTCTCCATTTCCTCCTCAGTAAAATAAGCTCCATCACCCTCCCCTGGAAGCTGTGGGGATCATTAGAAGTGCTGAACATTTAGCAAGACCTGCCACCTGACAGACACTCGATCGATTAGAAGCCACCATTACTGTCCCTGGATTTGAATCCTGACTCCACCACCCTGGCTAACATATACCTACACTGTGCAACTTTGGCCAGGTCACTGGACCTCTCTGTGCCTCAGTCTTCCCAGCTGTAACATGGAGCTATCAGTAGCACATCAGAGTTGCTAGGAGACCCTCCTCAGGTGCCAGATGAGTTAACACGTGTAAGGAGCTCAATAAATGCCTGGCATATAGTACATGGTCCTGTAAGTGTCCGCCGTTAT
Organism: Tarsius wallacei; assembly: GCA_963574415.1. Taxonomy (NCBI): domain Eukaryota; kingdom Metazoa; phylum Chordata; class Mammalia; order Primates; family Tarsiidae; genus Tarsius; species Tarsius wallacei. The sequence continues at coordinate 12,823 of CAUYQG010279260.1, read as the reverse complement.
TTTCACATAACCGGTATTACCTTGGAGCCAGTGGCAATTGTTTTTTTGACTGCAGACTCTATGCCGGCCACTCGTTCTAGCATTTCCACCCAAACAGATATACCACGGAGGAAATTCATGATCTCTGAGTTTGCAGAAACTCGCAGATTTCACTGTGACCACCCACAGAGTGTTTGCTGGCAGCCCTAAACCTTAACGATTCCCTCTTCTCTAAACAGAAGTACCCTGTGATTCTTGGAAAAATAAATGCTGTTTCGAAGGAGAGACAGGAAAGGTAAAAGCCCCAGGAGCTTCCCTTCTGCCTGGCTTTGACGACTGTCTGCTCCTCCGTGATCTCTTCCTGGGGCTTGTGTGAACATTGTGTGGGAGGTGTCCCCTCTTTGCAACGCAGACACTGAGACTTTAGGGAGGCTGGATGACTGATCCAAAATCGTCAAGGGGAGGCTGGCATTTGAACCTGCGTTGCTCAGACTGAAAGTTGTTTGTTATTAATTTTTGTAGAGACAAGGTCTCGCTATGTTGCCGAGTTTGCTCTTAAACTCCTGGGCTCTGGCAATCCTCTCACCTCAGCCTCCCAAAATGCTTGGGATTATAGGCATGAGCCACCATGCCCAGCCCAGACTGAAAGAGTTTGGAACTTTCTCTACTGTCTTTACCCAGTGCATGTGCGTGCGCACACACGCGCACACACACACACACACACACACTCCAACTACTTGGGAAATGACAAATGGCTTAAGTGACTCTACTCATGTGCCTGGATTGAGGGACACCCTAGCAGCTGACAGAGCAATTATACCTGCATCCCCCCTAGAGACCACCAGGGACCCAGGGATAAGAGTAACACAGCAGGGGATGACTGAGCCAAATGGTTGTCTAGAAAGATGACCGCAGCCCACTGAAGTCTTCTAAGATAGAGGCTGCAGTGAGCCATGATCATGCCACTGCACTCCAGCCTGGGCGATAGAACGAGACCCCGACTCAAAATAAAATAAAATAATTCCAATATAAAAGATTTTACAAAGCACGCATAGAGATGAATGATTCTAAGTCTCCCTCATTCATGGTATTATTGATTATCTAATAGAAAGCAAAGTCAGTGTTCCACCAGGATTTGAATATTGGAAAGTCTGTATATATACATATATATCCCCCTCCCCCTCAAAATATCAAACTTGACCCAGTTCTAAAAGATCCCAGGCAGGAGCACGTCTGTTTACTTGTGTCTCCAGAAGGAATGTGACTAATTGGACTCTCCTGAGAGCGGCGTGCTAGGGTGTGCACGGATGTCTCCCTCTTTAATCTCGGCCTCAAAGTCCAGTGTCAGCCTTGACCAATTCCAGATGACCGTTTTCCCGTGGTCTGGGGCGCTCTGTGCTCTGGTGCTGAATGTTTCTAGGAAGTGGGTGGCCTGTCTACAGCCCGGCCTGGGCTGGGTGTTTACATTTCAGTGTTTCAGGTCAAGAACCCACTGGGGCCCAGAGCACCGAGTCAATGCCTTGTGGTGGAGACTCCTAGAAAGAGTGAGTGGGGAAGGACCAAATGGGCAGAGCGAGACTGGCACAGCCCTAGAGTGGGTCTCTGCTTCTGTGGGACATGTGGCTGAGGACCAGTGGGTGTGGCCTCCCTGCCCCCCAGATAAGCCTCCCCGCCGCCGGGATATTGTTGGACAATCTGGAGTTTCCAAAGCTTTCATCAGTCAAGGGCACGTGCATGCCAATGGGTCAAACACTTTGCATCTTTACATCACTTTCAAAACGTCCACCCTGGGAGGGGAGGACTGTGTGATCTCCACCTTCAAGTCAAGGGAAGTGGCACTCAGTGAGATGAAGAGACCAGCCCAAGGTCACCAGCTTGGATGGGATGAACCCTAGAGCCAAAACGCTGAGCACTCTGTCTACTGTGTCTCAATACTATATATAGATTTTCTCGAGCACTTACGATGTGTCCCAGCATCTCACAATCCTTAAATGTCACACAACTCTGCAGGAATGTATCACGATCCCTGTGTCACAGCGGAGGGAACTGAAGTGTGCCTCTGATCAAGGTCAAGTGCATGGTTGGTACATGATAAAGAATTCATATCTATGTGGAGGCCTGAATATCCTTAGGCGTAGGAATCTTGGCTAATCTCTGCTCACAAATATGTCACCACTCCCTGGTTCATCAAGGTAGTTAATAAATTCTGGTTGAAAGATGAACTCAGGGCTGGCCAGGCATGGTGGCTCACACCTGTAATCCCAGCACTTTGGGAGGTTGAGGTAGGAGAATTGTTGGAGTCCAGAAGTTCAAGACCATCCTGGGTGACAGAACGAGACCTCATTGTCTCTACAAAAATTTTTTTAAAAAATTATCTAGGCTTGGTGGCCCACACCTGTAATCCCAGCTACTCAGAAGGCTAAGGCGGAAGGATCGCCTGAGCCCAGGAGGTCAAGGCTGCAGTGAGCCATGATTGTGCCACTGCACTCCAGCCTGGGCGACAGAGTGAGACCTCAACTCAAAAAAAAAAAAAAAAGATGATGAACTCAGGGACTGGTCAACCCCAAAGCTCAGGCTTCTAACTGTTCCTCCATATTTCTTCTGGCTGCCCGGGAATAAATCTGTCTCGGTGATACTTATTCACGCAGACCCCACCCCCCACAAGATGTATCTTTTTTGAGAAGTGAGAGGCAGATTGATGACTATCTGTCCCTTAGGGACACAATGACCCTCCTGAAGACCAGAGAAGGAGCGAGCTGGTTTTTCACCATCTCCTCCAATTTCATGAGGATGGGTGTTGTGACTTTTGTCACAGGTGGGAGTCATCACCAGGGAAATGCACACTCAGATCCTACACAGACAGATGTGAAAACACAACCCCAAGGGTACAACCAATCGAAACTGTTAGAAGTCAAGATAGTGGCTACCCTGGAGGGAAAGAGATTAGTGACTAGACGCAGATATGAGGCGGCTCTTAGGGGTCTGCTTGTGGTCTGTTTCTTGATCAGGGTGTCATTAATGTGGGTATGTTCAGTTTGTGATGCATGATTATGACAATACATTTCTGCAGGTATATTTTTAATTGCAAGGATCAGACAGAATAGTCAAACTGATGGTTCCTGTCATGTTAGAATCTTGGTTAAGAGAGCGGGGTTTAGGCTGGGCACTGTGGCTCATGCCTGTAACCCCGGCAATTTGGGAAGTTGAAGCAGGAGGATCCCTTGAGCCCAGGAGTTCAAGACCAGCCTGGGCAATACAGCAAGACCTTGTCTCTACAAAAAAATTAGCCAGGCATGGTGGTGCATGCCTGTAGTCCCAGCTACTTGGGGAGGCTGAGACGGAAGGATTGCCTGAGCCCAGGAGGTCGAGGCAGCCATGAGCCATGAATGATCATGCCACTGCACTCCAGTCCAGAGTGAGACTCTGATTCAGAGAGAGAGAGAGAGAACTAGGTTCAGTGCCCATTGCTGACCCTTGAATCCAGATTACCACTTGCTAGCTGTGTGGCTTAAGGCAAGGTGCTTAACCTCCCTGGGCCTCAATTTTATTAGCTGAGCAATGAGTCAGCAGAGCTGTGAGTACCCAAGCCCTTTGTACTTCACTTGGTAAGAAATTTGAAACCTTTAAGCATTACTCAGATTTTGTTTTATTTTGCTGTTACTTAGCAAATGACATTTTGTTGATTGTTTTTTCTAGCGAGCACATTCTTAGCTGGAGTATTTTACTCACTTCTGGTGTTGGGATATCAGGCAGATGATATACATAAGTGCCCAGCACAGTGTTTAGCAGACTCATGCTCAATAGATGTTAGCTCTTAGTAGCAGCTTTTCTTTTGGTTATGGTGGAGATGGGGTCTTACTATGTTGCCCAGGTTGGTCTCAAACTCGTGACCCTTGCAAGCAATCTTCCTGCCTTGGCCTCCCAAAGCACTGGGATGACAGGCATGAGCCACTGCTCCAACCCCGCCTTTTCTTAAAATATAAAAAGACACTGGGGCCGGGCACAGTGACTCACACCTGGCATCCCAGCAGTTTGGGAGGCCAAAGCAAGAGGATTGCCTGAGTCCAGGGGTTCAAGACCAGCCTGGACAACTTGGTGAGACCTCATCTCTTCAATAAATAAAAAAATTAACTAGACGTGGTGGCACACACCTGTGGTTCCAGTTACTTGGAAGGCTGAGGCAGGATTGCCTGAGTCCAGCAGGTTGAGGCTGCAGTGGCTGTGAGTGTGCCACTGCACACTGGCCTGGGTGACAGAGTGAGACTCCTACTCAAAAAAAAAAAAAAAAGACACTAAGAGAGAATTCCTTGGGAATATGTTGTCTGTATCCCCTGAATCTATCATATGTCAATAATGTTGGGTGGGCATCTGTTTGTCTCTCTCTCTTTCTGTCTCCCCATATTTATCTTTTTTTTTTCAGTTGGGGTTTCATTCTGTCACCAGGCGAGAGTGCGGTGGCATAGTCATGGCTTGCCACAGCCTCAACCTCCTGGGCTCAGGTGGTCCTTCCACCTCAGCCTCTTATGTAGCTGGGACTATAAGCATACACCATCATGTTTGGCTATTTTTTAATTTTATTTTTTGTGAAGGTGAGGCCTCACTATATTACTCAGGCTAGTCTCGAACTCCTGTGCTCAAGCAATCCTCCCACCTCAGCCTCCCAAAGTGCTAAGATTACAGGTGTGAGCCACCATGCCCAATCTTTGGCAATTTCTAAAAAGCTGGAAAAAGCAAGGAACAGATTCTCCCCAGAGCCTCTAGAGAAATTAGCCCTGCCCATACCTCGATTTTAGTCCCTTGAGACCTATTTCAGACTATGTCTTCCCAAATGAGAAGGCAGCAAATGTGTTTTGTGCAAAGTCACCAAGTATGTGGTACTTTATTATGTTAGAAACAGGAAACTCTTACAGGTCTTAAACTATCTGGTATATTCTCAGGTTGGTCTCAGTGGACTGGTCAAGAGATTGATGCAGTGAGACGGACTCTCTCCAGAGTCTAGATGAATTAGACATTAAACACAGTCCTAGCCAGACATGGTGGCTCACACCTGTAATCCTAGCACTTTGTGAGGTAGTGGCGAGAGGATTCCCTGAGTCCAGGGCTTCGAGAACAGCCTGGGCAACTTGACGAGATCTCGTCTCTACAATAAATCAAAAAATTAGCCAGGCGTGGTGGCATACACCTGTGGTTCCAGCTACTTGGAAGGCTGAGGTGGAAGGATCACCTGATCCCAGCAGGTCGAGGCTGCAGTGGCCGTGAGCATGCCACTGTCTTCCAGCCTGGGTGACAGAGTGAGACTCCTACTCAAAAATTAAAAAATAGAAATAAAAAAACAAACACAGTCCTGACCCCCTGATGGTGTGCAGAATCGGGTGTTCTGTCATCTCCTGTGGGAGTCGACATCCATTGTGTCTCTCACAGAGGAGGAACAGTCAACCAGCCTTCTGAAGGCAGGACAGTCAGGACTGAACCAGGTCCTGCCTTCTGGATCAGCCCTCCAAGCCCTGTCTTCCCTGGAGGGATACAAGCATGGTGGGAGGGCTAGTCAGGGGCTCGGGTGGGTGCTCTTGGCTGGAGGATGCTGACAAGGCAACCTGATGTTTCTGAGCCTGAGTCCTGTGTGTGGATAATGCAGTTAAGAACAGGCACCTTGACCTGGCCTTGCCGCTGTGAGTCTAAGTGAGGACGTGTGCATGTGAACTCGTATTCCAAATGCTGGCTGGATCAGGCACATTAGAGGAGCCCGTCCTCGTGAACTAACTCGCCCTTCCCCAATAAAACCCCTAGAATGGCTGAAATTGACTTTTAGTTATTTTAAGTTGGGGCCTCATTCTGTCACCCAGACTGGACTGCCCTGGCATGATCACAACGGTCGTGGCTCAATGCAGCCTTGACCTCCTGGGCCCGGGCGATCCTTCCACTTCAGCCTCCCGAGTAGGTGGGACTACAGGCTCATGCCATCATGCCTGGCTAATTTTTTTTTTTTAAGAGACAAGTTTTCACTATGTTGCCCAGGCTGGTCTTGAATCCTTGACTCAAGCAATCTGCCGCCTCAGCGCCCCCCAAAGTGCTGAGATTACAGGAGCGAGTCACCGAGACTGGCAGAAATTGACTTTAAAGCCCTGTAAAGGTGTCAGTCTGAGATTATTCTGCTTCTTTGTTTCAGGTGAAGTCTATTACAGGAGCAAATACCTGAGAAGTGATACCTACAATGCCAACATCGAGGCAAACAGGATTGTGGTGTCAGAATTTGGAACGATGGCCTATCCGGACCCTTGCAAAAACATATTTTCCAAGTAACTGCCCATTTGGAATCTGACTGAATTTCATGCTTTTTGATATCCTGGGTGGTCAAAAATAACTAACATTTGCTCCTCTGACAACTCTCCTTAGGGTGGATAAAATCTCCACACTGCCCTTTGACCACAGGCACTGGGCTATTCCTGATCACAGCTAGCAAGGGAGGCAAAGGACATTCGACAAATTCTTAGATGCTCTCCCACCTAGCTGGTGAGGAAGCAATTTGGAATTACCTACGGAAATTATAAACTTACATTCCCTTCGGTATAGAGGTATACTTGCACGTGTTTGAAATGACAAATGCACAGGGTTTTTGATAGTTGCGTTATTTGTTATAGTCAGATACTGAGAGCAGGTTGGACATGGTGGCTCACGCCTATATTTGGGAGGCTGAGGGGGGAGGATCACTTGAGTCCAGGAGTCCGAGAGCAGCTTGAGCAATATAGCGAGACACTGTCTCTATAAATAATAATGATGATCTTTTTTTTTTTTTGAGTTGGAGTCTCACTCGGTCGCCCAGGCTGGAGTGCAGTGGAACACTCACGGCCATCACAGCCTCAACCTCCTGGGCTGAGGCAATCCTTCTGCCTCATCTTCCAAGTAGCTGGAACCACAGGCGTGTGCCACCACGCCCAGCTAAGTTTTTTGATTTGTTGTAGAGACGAGGTCTCGCCAAGTTGCCCAGGCTGGTCTCGAATCCCTGGGCTCCGGTAATCCTCTCGCCTCCACCTTCAAAAGTGCTGGGATGATGGGCGTGAGCCACCGTGCCCAGCATCAGTGATAATTTTTAAAATTAAAGCAAAAGAAACTGAAAACAGCCCAAATGTTCATCTACAGAGGAGTGGTTAAATAAATAACAATAAAACCACAAGAGAAGAAGGCATGTAGAGGTTAAAAAGAAAAAAAAAGAATGAGGATGTTCTTTGTGCGCTGTATGGAAGAAATTCTAAGATACGTTAAGCAAAAAAAGAAGCAAGGTGTACAATGAGCATATAGTATGCTATATTTTGTGTGAAAAAAGCAAGAAGAGATCTAGGTTCCTGCTTATTTGTACAAGAATAAGGGGTCTGAAAGCATGCTCGGAGAGGTAGGGCCAGGATAAACAGATGCTGAGGATGGGGAAGATTTTCCCAATTATGTTTCAAATTCTCTGGGTTATGACGCATGTGAATGTGTTAACACAGCTGACAGATTAAATTATTGGCCAGGGAGGCAGGTCAACCATCAGTTTCTCCTTTGTGGTACTCTTACACGTGGAGGAGTTATGAAAGGGCCGGGGTAGCCTGGCCCCGAGATGGGGGATTGCTTCTGCTTCTCTAGAAGCGACATCATGATCCCAGCATCCGCCCTAGGGCTGGCACAGACAGAGGCTGAACTCACATTTGCAAATGGGATTAGGTGAGGGAGGTGCTGGTGAGAAAGAGGAAAGGGGACAGAATTCATTTAAAGCCACGATCCAGCCTAGGCTACACAGCCAGACCCCATGGAAATCAGCAGGACGTGGTGGCGCGTGTCTGTAATCCCATCACTTTGGGAGGCCCAGGTGGGAGGATCACTTAAGCCCAGGAGTTTGAGACCAGCCTGGGCAACATGACGAGAACTTGTCTGTACACAACTAAAAAAATCAGCCTGTTGTGGCAGTGCGTGATGTAGTCCCAGCTTACTCGGGAGGCTGAGGTGGGAGGATCACCTGAGCCCAGGAGGTCGAGGTTTTGGTGAGCCATGATCATGCCACTGCACTCCAACCTGGGTGGCTAGGTGAGACCCCACTCAAAAAATAAATAAAAATAAAAGCACAATCTGTGATGGCTCCTTGCTGTTCCACTATTTGTCAGTAGGGGGTGCACTACTCAATACAAGGATCCATGGTGGTTTTCCTTTCTTCCTGCTTTGACTGTGCCTTCTGATCAAATGAATTTTATGTTGTTAACTAATAATTAATTTGTTTTTCTTAAAAAAAAAAAAAAAACCAATTTCTGAGCCAGGTGTGGTAGCACATACCTGAAATCCAGCACTTTGGAAGACAAAGAGAGCAGGATTACTTGAGCCCAGGAGTTTGGGAACAGACTGGACAACATAGCAAGGCCCTGTCTAAAAAACAAACAGACAAAAACATATGTAAAAAACTAATCTTGGCCGGCACGGTGGGTCAGCCTGTAATTCTAGCACTTTTGAGAGGCCGAGGTGAGAGGATTGCCCGAGCCTGGGGGTTTGAGACCAGCCTGGGCAACTTGGTGAGACCTCAAATCTACAACAGATCCCAAAAATTAGCTGGGCGTGACAGCCGTATATCTGTAGTTCCAGCTACTTGGAAGGCTGAGGTGGAAGGATCACCTAAGCCTAGCAGGTCAAGGCTGCTGTGGCCATGAGCGTGCCACTACTTTCCAGTTTGGGCAACAAGAGTGAAACTCCAACTCAAAAAAAAAAAAACTAATCTCCTGGACAAATTTGAGGTAACCAGTGTTGACCCTCTTTCCTGCCAAAGCAGGCGTTACCTGTTTGCTAGGCTTTGGGGGATATGTGTCCATGGATGATTTCTGCAGAGCTACTTGAAGTACTTTGGAACAAAACCCACGAGCTCTTGCTGGCTCTGGAGTTGGAGACCTTTGGATTTTTGAGAACCCAGGAGGAATCAAGTTGGTAGCCATATTGTCCCGGCCGACTCACTTAGCTGACGCAACATGGAAGTGTCTTGTGGGAAGTCGATATCCAAGTTCTTAGGATTCCTCAAGTGACCCATTGGGATGCAGTCCTTTTTCTTTCTTAGTTGAAGTAAAGCGTTTTTAAGTGGTAGGGACACTAAAGCCATCTAGGACAGAACTTTCCGGCTCAGTAGACACAGCCGCTGACTCTGCTGATTTTCTTTCTTCCCCAGAGCTTTCTCCTACTTGTCTCACACCATCCCCGATTTCACAGACAACTGCCTGATCAACATTATGAAGTGTGGAGAAGACTTCTATGCCACCACAGAGACTAATTACATCAGGAAAATCAACCCACAGACTCTGGAAACCCTGGAGAAGGTATACAGCCAGCATCAGCTCCTGACTCAAGAAAGAAAGAGTCAGGGACCCCTGGGTGAGGCTGTGTAGCCTGCAAGGGGCTCAGAGGAGCCCCCCCCAAAATGTCATCCCATCCTGGGCATCCCCAAGCCCAGCACTTAGCGCTAGATTCTAGGCTCCCTGAAGGCAGGGAGTGCGTTGTTTGCATCTTTTTGTCTGTGTTGGTTTCCTAGGGCTGCTGTGACACAGTCCTGCAAACTAGATGGTTTAAAACAACAGAAATGTGCTCTCTAGACTGGGCACAGTGGCTCACGCCTGTCATCCCAGCACTTTGAGAGGCCAAGGCGGGAGGATCACTTGAGACCAGGAGTTTGAGTGAGACCAGCCTGGACAACATAGCGAGACCTGGTATCTGAAAAAATAAAAAAAATTAACTGGGCATGGTGGCATAGGCCTGAAGTCCCAGCTATTCTGGAGGCAGAGGCAGAAGGGTCATCTGAGCCCAGGAGGTCGAGGTTGTGGTGAGCTATGATCATGCCACTGCATTCCAGCCTGGATGACAGAGTGAGACCCGACTCAAAAAAGAAATTTACTCTCTCACAGTTCTTGAGGCCAAAAGTCTGATATCAAGGTGTCGGCAGGGCCAGGCTGTCTCTGAATTTTCTAGGAGAGAATCCTCCCTGACCTCTCTCAGCTTCTGATGGTTGTCAGCAATCCCTGGTGTTCCTCAATGACATATCGCTCCAGCGTCTGCCTCTGTCATCACATGGCCTCCTTCCTGTGGGTCTGTGTCCAAGGTAACTGTCTTTTATTTATTTATTTATTTTTTGAGATAGAGTCTCAACCTGTTGCCCAGGCTGGAGCACAGTGGTACAATCCCAGCTCACTGCATCCTTGACCTCCTGGGCTCAAACAATTCTCTTACCTTAGCTTCTTGAGTAACTGGGACTACAGGCGTGTGCCATCACACCTGGCTAATTTTCCTATGTTTTATAGAGACGGGGGTCTCACTATGTTGCCCAGACCGGTCTTGAACCCCTGGTTATTGTCCCACCTCAGCCTCCCAAAGTACTTGGATTACAGGCATGAGCCGCCGGGCCCAACCCAAATTAACCATCTTTTATCAAGACACAAGGCATTGAGTTAGGGCCCACCCTAATGCAATATGACCTCATCCTCACTTAATTACATCCACAAGGATTCTATTTCCAAATGAGTTCCCATTCATGAGTACCAGGGGTTGGGACTCCAGCATGTCTTTTGGAAGTTACAGCTCAACCCACAGCCGTCCGTAGTTCTAGGCACAGAGGGACCCCAGGGAGAATTTGAATGAATGACTCTGTTGAAACGCCTCAGATTCCCAGAAGCCCCACCTTGTATTGACCTGAAGAGGGAGGCATTAGGCGGACAGCAAAGACACAAAAATAAATGCCCACCAGATGCCTTCCTTAGGAAATATCCGGTCAACATTTTGGTGAAAATCAATAGACCCACTTTCCATTTGCTCTAGCTGGCTGTTCAAAACCCCGATGGCTTTTACATTTTAATGATCTGTGAAAAGTATGAGGCTTTTCTTAGTTGTGAAATTATGTCCAGCTCCTTTTAAGCTGGACAACCTTGATCCATCTGACAGACGCTTTACACAAGGGGACAGAGCGGAAATGCATGAAGCAGTGCCTAGAAATTGTGCTGTTCTCGGGGAGGAAGGGTGGACAGTTGGTCTCCGTTCACCCCATTGTTCTGCAGTTGTGGCCTGTTCCGCATGGTGGAGGCGGAGGTGGTCATTATTCGGCCTGTTAGTCGAGTTTAACTTCGGTCAAATGTTTTCATAACCTCTCCATTCCCAGATGATCCTAGGAGAGAGGCCTGGAGATTAATGCCTCTGTGAAATGCAAAAGGGGAGAATTTAAATAGCTTAACCAGAATGACACAAAGCAGGCAGCCAAGATTAGAGAGAAGGCTACTTCTCTACCCAGGTCAGTACTTGGAGCTTTCTGCAATGGGACATCTGGTCTCCATGCTGAGGTCACCTGGCAAAGTCAGGCAGTAGAATCAGGACAGCAGTCGCAGAAACACACCAGCAACCTAACTTCCCTGCAACCCCTTGTGAGGTTATATCACAAGAGAAAAAATCCTCTTCAAAAGCAAATTCTGTCTTATCTTCAAGGGCACAAAAATAAATGCCCATGCAGATACCTTTCCTAGGAAGAATCCAGTGAACATGTATCCAAATTAACTTTCTGGCTGGGCACAGTGGCTCATGCCTGTAATCCCAATATTTTGGGAGGCTGAGGTAGGAGGATTGCTTGAACCCAAGAGTTCAAGACCAGCCTGGGCAACATATCAAGACCTTGTCTCTACAAAAATAAAAAAATTACCTCAATGTGACATATGCCTGTAGTCCCAGCAACTCGGGAGGCTGAGGCAGAAGGATCACCTGAGCCCAGGCAGTTAAGACTGTGATGAGTTGTGATTGTGCCACTGCACTCCAGTCTGGGCGACAGAGTAAGACCCTGATTCAAAAAAACAGGAACAAAACAAATGAACCATCTTTTACAAAGACATCTTTTATCTTTTATTATGATGGTTAATGGGGTACTCTTCTTTGTAGATATTCAGACGACTGTTTTCTCCTTTGGAAGGTGTGTCGCTGGGATTTTGGAGATGTGCAAAACCCTTCCTGAACCTAGAATCACTCAGGTTGGTGCAGGTGCTCATTGCACTCTCTCCCCTTTGAAAAACTAGGTGTCATGTTTTGCAGGTTGATTATCGCAAATATGTGGCTGTCAATCTGGCAACATCACATCCTCATTACGATGAAGCTGGGAACGTCCTCAACATGGGCACATCCATTGTGGACAAGGGGAAGACGAAGTACGTGATATTCAAGATCCCTGCTGCAGCGCCAGGTAGGCCACCCTGGGGGACTCAGGGTCATGAACACAGACAGTTGGGGTGGCTTCTTCCGAAGAGCTCTGGTTTTTGTTGGTGACACAAGACTCAATGTGGTACTCTCCCCTGTAGACTATTCAGATGACTGTGAACTGCTTTCTTCTTCAGGAGAAAAGAGGAGTCACTGAGGTTCCTTCTGGAAGAAGGGAATTGTTTTACTATTTAACTTCCTTTTCTTTGGGCTTCATTTCATTCTTTTATTAATTTATGCACCTACCCATCCATCCACCTATCTATCCTTCCATCCATCTATTCATCCATCCACCCACTCATCCACCATCCATTCATTCATCCATCTACCCACCCATCTATCTGTATATCTGTCTACTATCTATCCATTCATCCATCCTTCCTCTCTCATCTACCATCTGTCCATCCATCCATTCACCCACCCATCCAAAAAATCTGTCTGTCTGTCCATTCATCCATCCATCTATCCATCTGTCCACGCATCCGTCCACCCACACAACCATCTGTCCATCCATGCATCCACCTGTCCACCCGCCCAACCATTCTCCACCCATCCACCCACCCATCCACCTACCTATCTATCCATCCATCCATCTATCTATTCATCCATCCATCCATCC
>CAUYQG010279252.1:0-21224 GCA_963574415.1 Tarsius wallacei | reverse complement strand
AGGAATTTGTATAACATTTTAAACGTGAGCTAAGAATTTATATAACATATCAAACGTGAGCTAAGAGTTTATATAACATATCAAACGTGAGCTGAGAGTTTATATAATATATCAAACATGAGCTAAGAGTTTATATAATATATCAAACGTGAGCTAAGAGGGGGTGTATAGAATACAGTGCAGCAGACGTGAGGTAGGGGTTCACAGCAAATATAGTTTTTCTAAGTTTTCCTGGGTACATCAAGGCAGATTTTAAGAAGTGTTCAGGCTGGGCTTGGTGGCTCAGCCTGTAATCCCAGCGTTCTGGGAGGCCGAAGTGAGTGGATTGCCTGAGCCCGCGGGTTCGAGACCCACCTGGGCAACTTGGGAGACCTCATCTCTACAATAAATCAAAAATTAGCCGGGCGTGGTAGCGCACGCCTGTAGTTCCAGCTACTTGGAAGTCTGAGGCAGAAGGATCGCTGGAGCCCAGCAAGTCGATGCTGCAGTGGCTGGGAGTGGCCACTGCACTCCAGTCTGGGTGACAGAGTGAGACTCCAACTCAAAAAAAAAAAGAAGTGTTCAGACATTTTTAAAATTACATTTTAGCCGGGCGTGGTGGCTCACGCCTGTAATACCAAAACTTTGGGAGGCAGAGGCGAGAGGATTGCCTGAGCCCAAGGGTTTGAGACCAGCCTTGGCAACTTGGCGAGACCTCATCTCTACAATAAATCAAAAAAATAGCCGGATGTGGTGGCACGCGCTTGTGGTTCCTGTTACGTGGAAGGCTGAGGTGGAAGGATCACCTGAGCCCAGCAGATTGATACTGAGGTGGCTGTGAGCGTGCCACTGCACTCCAGCCTGGGTGACAGAGTGAGACTTTGACTCAAAATGTAAACAAACAAACAAATACATAAATGAAATTACATTTTGCTGCAGGCCAAACTGGCAGCCTACCTCATCCCCTCTGCAAATCAAAAGAAAACTCCATCAGATGCAAGACTATGACAGCCCAGCCTTTGAATTCATGGTTTAGCATAATAATCATTAAGAACCTTTCAGGTTCCTGTTGAAGGTGGAAGGCCAAAGACCGCACTTTAACTGACCAAAGCCTTGGAAACGATAATAAGACCTCCTTGTAGCTCAGGAACTTGTGAATTGGAAACATCTGGCAGGTCTCAGGCAAAAGACAATGTGGCCAGGAAAATAACACCCCTCTCTTTCTCTCCTCCCATCAGGAGCCCAGAGATAACAATCTCCAGAGAAACCTGAGCTCCACCCTCTTTAGCATATTAATCCTTGTGAGGATATATCAGGTCTATTGTAAAGTGCAAAAGTGAGGTTTCTGTTGCCCATGCCAACTCTGGCATGTCACCCTGTCTTTTTTCTCTTCTTTTGCCTATAAACTTTATTTGAAAATTTGGCTGGTGGCTGGGCGTGGTGGTTCATTTTGTAATCCCAGCACTTTGTGAGGCTGAGGTGAGTGGATTGCCTGAGCCCATGGGTTTGAGACCAGCCTGGGCAACTTGGCAATATCTCATCTCTACAATAAATAAAAAATTAGCCAGGTGTGGTAGCATGTGCCTGTGGTTCCGGTTATTTGGAAGGCTGACGAAGACGAATCACCAGAGCCCAGCAGGTTGACACTGGGATGGCTGTGAGTGTGCCACTACCCTCCCACCTGGGTGATGGAGTGAGATTCCAACTCAAAAAAAAAAAAAAGCAAAAAACGAAAACTTTGCTGGCCACTCTAAATTTCATTTTAGAAACAAGCCAAAGAATCCATGGGTTTTGCACCACATCCCACCCAGCATCAGGGAGAAGTTCCAGAGTGCAGAAACCCTTTCCCTTTTCTTTACTAAAACCAAAAAAGTCCCAGGAGAACCAGGGTAGGTTGGTCCCACTGCATTCCCCTGGTTGCCCCGTCCCCATTCATTCTCCATGGAACAGCCAGAAAGATCAGGCGCACCCTGGCCATGTTACTCCCTGGCTGGACATTCCGGGTGGCCCTCTGGCATCATGAAAGCCAAGTCTCTTTTTGTTTTTTTTGAGGCAAGGCTAGTGTTCAACTCCTGCACTCAAGGAATCCATCCTCTTTGGCCTCTCAAAATGCTGAGATTACAGGCACAAGCCACCACACCTGGCCCCAAGCCTCTTAACAGGGCATTCATAGACTTCTTTCAGGTTCAGCTCTGCTGTCCTTCCAGGCTTCATTGTTCATCAATATCTTCCTCTTCCTGCCACCCTCTCCACTTCCCCCTTCCCCCAACCTACCTCTATTTTCCTATCCCCCACCCCCCTGACAGCTGCACTGTGGGCTCCAGCCCTGGGCCAGCCACACTTCCTGTCCCCAGCCCTCCTGTACTCCTGCTGGTCCCTCCAACCGGAACACACTCTTCTGGCCGCTTTGATTTGTTTGCCAAGGTCTCACCTTTGATGTGAAGTCCTTTGGCAAGTGTCCTCTAATTTACCCTGTTTGAGTTAGGTGCCCGTTAACCCTTAGGATGAATTCGGGCTACTCATAACAGAGAGGGGACAGCTGAGGCTTAAGACAGAAAGGGAATTCCTCCCTCATGTGAGATGAATGTGGAGACAGAGGGTCCCGAGGGCAGCAGTTTGGCCGTCATGGCTGGGGGGGCTCCTTTCTTTCTGTACCCCTCTCCGAGCACAGGCTTCTGTTCTCTGTGTCACTTCATGGGCCATGGGCCAGCCTGACTGCTGCAGCCATCATATCCACATGACAGGGGAAGGGAGGCAGATCCCTCCCCACATGGTCCCCATACCAGCACAGCGGAGGCCGGCCCTGACTAGTCTCCTCTCCACACCCAGCACCGGAGGAGGCAGCAGTGTTTCCCCCAACAAATCAGGGCTCCATGTGGGGACCCTACTATTCACTCTTCTGGCACCTTTTCTGTCCTAGCACTTATCCTCCTGCTCCAGAATTACCTGCGCGCCCCTCTCAGGACTAGTCAGTAAGAGAGATTGGTGTTAGTTCACACTCCCAGCGGGGCCTCCAGAATGCTAGGTCAGGCCCGCTGGGGGTGTGGGTGTCTGGTGTGCAATCTGGTGCCATGAGAAAGATGTCAAGAAATGCACAGAAGTTAGATTAGAAAATATAGTTTATTTAAAAACCAAATTAGAAAGAGAAAGAGGAGATTCACCTCCCCAAGGTAGGTGAAGGGGCCAAAGCTAGGAAACATGGACTGGCCATAGCTCAAAGAGCACATGGTCATACCATAGCTTAGCAGGTAATGGCCACATTGGCGGCTGGTTCCTCATGGTTGAGTCTTTTAATTCTTCCCTTGGATGGGGGAAGGTCATTAAGGTGATTGGGTAGTGGTCTGCTCCACGTTATCATGAAGGGGCAGGTAAGCCCAGTTACTGATGCCAGGTGATGGACAGCAGGCAGATGGGTGGGTTAGTCACATGATTGCTGCCATGGTGGTGAACTAGATGGGAGGAGACAAGGGGAGGAGTTTTTCCTTTAAGAGACCTGTCAGACATTTCCAATTCACAAGCTCTTCAGCAAAAAGATAGACTTATGATAATTTCTGTGACTTCAGCCAGCTAAGGGTCCTGAAAGTTTCTTAGAGATTATTATGCTAAACCATGAATTGAATGGTTGGGCTGTCCTTGTCTTGCATCTGATGGAAATTTGCCGAGAGGGTGAGGTAAGCTGCCAGCTTGGCTTGCAGTAAAATGAACGCTTCCTAAAACCTGCCTATTGGAAATTTCTCTATCTATGTTTAACTTGTGCTAGATTCAAAACCTGTCAGTCTAAGCAAAAATGGCTATGATGAGGCAAAATGTGAACTAAGTTTATTCTAAGTTTCCCGGGGACCTTCCTTTCACGAGGTCTCACTGTGTTGCCCAGGCTGGCCTCAAATACCTGGCCTCAAAGAATAAGGGATCCTCCCACCTCAGCCTCCACCTCCCTAAGTGCTGGGATTACACGCATGAGCCACTGGACCCAGCTCTTGGGAGCCTTTTTAAATTGCGCATTCTGATGGCCCTCTGCTCCTGCGTGCTGCTGTGGGGAAATCCTTCCAGAAGGAAGATGAAGGAAGTGCTGGGGGTTGGAGGAAGACGGTCTGGGAGCCTGAAGTGCCTGCAATGAGAAGGAATCATGCCATGAGTACCCCTCACACCCCAACCACCTGGCTTCTGATCATGCTGACACCTCAGTCCGCTTTTCCACCCATGCTCTTCTTTTCCAGCCCTAGTTCTTCCTGGCCTACAAGGCTCACATCCTGGCCCCACCCCTGGGAAACTTCTCCTAATCCCCTGGTTGGAAAGAATGAGTTCCTCTTCTGATCTCCCATGTGGAGACTGTTGATAGAATCTTGGAGCTGGGTTCAATTGAATCCAATTTCAATTAATTCAATTGAAAAATATTTGCCAAGTTCCTACAAGACATTTGTCACCATGTGGTCACACAGCTTTAAACAATACATAGCAAAGGACCCTGCTTTCTAGGGTGGAGGCAGGCAATAGACAAATAAGGAAACAATCAGTCAGGTGATAGTGTCACCCACCTATCACCACTGCTCAAACACAGGAGGCTCCATCTTCCTCAGGGCCTTTGCACTTACCTGTCTTGCTCATTGATCATCACCTAGCTGGTCAGGCAGCTCGCTCTCACTTTCTATAGGCTCTGCTCTTTGGCCAGTCTACATAAAAGAGCATGGCTGCCTTTCCTCCCACTGACATTCCCTAGCCCTCTTCCACTATTTTTTTTGTTTTTGTATTTTTGTTTTTAGAGACAGGGTCTCGCCCTGTCGCTTGGGCTATAGTGCAGTGGTGTGATAATAGCTCACTCTAACCTCGAACTCCTGGAATCAAGTAATCCGTCCACCTCAGCCTCCAGAGTGACTGAGGCTACAGGCTTGTGCTACCACATTCAGTTAATTTTTTAAATACTTTTTAAAGAAATGGTCTATGTTGCCCAGGCTGGTCTGGAACTCTTGGGCTCATGGGGCCCTCCTGCCTCAGCCTCCCAAAGAGTTGGGATAACAGGTGTGAGCTACCACGCCCAGTCCTGCTACTTTGTTTTCAAAACACTTGTCATGACCTGTTGTATTGTTTCCTTATTTGCTATTGCCCGCCTACCCCCTAGAGGGCAGGGTCTTTTGCTCTGTATTGTTTAAGGCTGTGTGACCACATGAAGAACAATGCATTGTAAGTACTTGGCAAATATTTGTAAAATGAATTAATCTCCCATCTCATGCTTATTCTGGGGATTAAGGCATGTAGTCACTGAATAGAATAAGGATAATAAAATTCCCTTTAAAAATGTGTATTTAGGCTGGGCGCGGTGGCTCATGCCTGTAATCCCAGCTCTTTGGGAGGCTGAGGTGAGAGGATTGCCTGAACCCGGGGATTCGAGACCAGCCTGGGCAACTTGACGAGACCTTGTGTCTACAATAAATCAAGAAAATTTAGTTGGGTGTGATGGCACATGTCTGTAGTTCTAGCTACTTGGAAAATTGAGATGGAAGGATCACCTGAGCCCAGCCTGTTGCGGCAGCGGTGGCCATGAGCATTCCACTGCACTCCAGCCTGGGTGACAGAGTGAGACTCCAACTCAAAAAATAAAATGTGTATTTGATCCTGGGGCACCTTCGTATTATTAGGAATTCAGCTCTGACCTCATGGGAGGTCAGAGGTGGGGGAGTGGAAAGTGATGAGGTCAGAGAGGCCAACGGTGCAGCCCTTGTAGGACTTTATAAGAACTTTGTCTCTGAGAAAGATGGGGAGTTGCTACAGGGTTTGGGCATAGGGACTACATGCTCTAATTCAAATTGTAACAAGATCTCTCTGGCTGCAGTGTGGAGAGTGGCCTACAGGGAAAAAAGAGTTGAGACAGAGAGTAGTGAGTAGGCTACTGCACTAGTCCAGGCAAATACCCATGTGTTGTGTACACGTGTTGTTCTCTTGGTCTGTCTCAGGTCTCTGGAACAGTAAGACTATTTTGCTCTGTTGAGGATGATTCGATTCCTTTCATAAATGTCTTCTCTTTGCTGTTTTCTGATACATAAATGCAGTAACGTGTTCATGATAGAAAACAGAAAATAAAGAAAAGCATGAAAAAATAAACAAGGATTTCCAAATTCTTCAACTGAAAGATAACAGATAAATCACCCTACTCTAGAGCTCTTCGTGTTCCTGAACCGACTTATCCGCTCATCAGAAGGTGAAGGGGGAGCAGTGGCAGCCCCAGGCAGAGCTGCCCAGCAGATGAGGCTGTCCTCAGGAGCCACAGCCTTCCTTGTCCAGCCATCTCTACTCTGTGGTGCCCACACTTCTCTCCTCATGGGCCTGGTGTTACCTCCTTCCAGGTCCCCAACATATCTGCTCTCAGGAAAAAATGTAGCTTGTGGAGGCAGCCCCAAGAGATGGTGTGCAGCAACAGAGTCAGGACTGGGGTGAGATGAGTGAGGCTCTGAGCACAGAATTCAAGGAGAAGCCTGGCACAGTGGCTCACACCTGTAATCCCAGCACTTTGGGAGGCGGAGGCAAGAGGATTGCCTGAGCCCAGGGGTTTGAGACCAGCCTGGGCAACTTGGCAAGACCTCGTCTCTACAATAAATCAAAAAATTAGCCAGGTGTGGTGGCATGCACCTGTGGTTCCAGCTACTTGGAAGGTTGAGGCAGAAGGATCGCTTGAGCCCAGTAGGTCGAAGCTGCGATGGCCGTGAGTGTGCCACTGAACTCCAGCCTGGGCGATAGTGAGACTGACTCAAAAAAAAAAAAAAATTCAAAGAGAGTCCAGACACTCCATCATCAAGATAAGTCAGACTTGAACGTAATAGCTTTAAAAATCAAAATTAGTGCAAAAAGTCTATCATGAGCAAAATATCAGAATTTTAAATAAAGACAGGATCCAACCCCGCACTTGCATGGCCCTGCCTAATCCAGCCCTGCTCAGCCCAAGAGCTTCATATTCATACCTGAATACAAGTCATTTTGGATTTCAAGTTCAAGTTAAAATGTTACTCGTCTACCAGAATGTGATTTCTAGCTTCAAAAAGGAAAACTGAGAAAGCAACTTCCACATTGTTCCAAAGGTTTTCTCACAAATGAAAGCTTTCCTTCTGCTCTCACAGTTATGTGACATTTTTAGCCTGCATTTCACAGGGGTTCCTGCTCCCATTTATCTGATGGTTTTTTTGAAGGATACAAAAAGCCTGTGACTGAATGAAAGGTTGAATAATTGCAGCACCTTTTAAATATCAATCTTAAATATTCACAGAGTTATTTTACATTTTGACAAATTATGCCCAAACTATGTAATAATTATTTTTATTTTTCTTATTTTGAAATGGGATCTTACTATGTTGCCCAGGCTGAACTTGAAGTTCTGGGCTAAAGCGGTCCTCTCGCCTCAGCCTCGCAAGTAGTTGGGACTATAGGCATGTCCCACCATGCGCAGCTTATAATTATTTTTCTGAATTCCAGATAAATGCACATTTTAAAACTTAACATAGACTAAGATATATATTTTTGATATACTATGGTCCTTAAAAGCAAGCCATTTACTTTACCTGGTACTCAAAAAAGGCAGCAGCACTCTGTCCCAGTGTTGGGAGACCTGGCTGTGTAGAACTTACCGAGGGCTGTTGTTGGTATCTGGGTGGCAGGGGGCAGCTATGTCTATTGTGCTTTGGCGATGGGAAGTTAAAGGGCTTTTCACAGGCAATTTTGTTGTAGGTGATTTATAGTTTGGATACTGACCTGGGACATTAACTCAGGATTTTTTTTTCTGAGTTGGTGTCTCACTCTGTCGTCCAGGCTGTCTTCTGCCTCAACCTTCCAAGAAGCTGGAACCACAGGCACATGCCACCATGCTCGGCTAATTTCTTGACTTATTATAGAGAGGAGCTGCCCGGCTGGTCTTGAATCCCTGAGCTCAGGCAATCCTCTCACCTCTGCCTCCCAAAATGCTGGGATTACAGGTGTGAGCTACTGGGCCCGGCTGAATTTAATTAAAAAAAAAAAAATTTAGAGACAGGGTCTTGCTCTGTTGCCCAGGCTGGAGTACAGTGGCACAATCATAGGTCACTTGCAGCCTCGAACTCCTGGGCTCAAGTGATCCTCCCACCTCAGCCTCCCAAGTAGCTAGGACTTTACAGGTGCATACCACCATGCCTGACTAATTTTTAAATTTTTTGTAGAGACAGGGTTTCACTGTGCTGTCTAGGCTAGAGTTTGTGACATGCTGTCTAGGCTGGTCTTGAAGTCATGGCCTCAAATGATCCTCCTGCCCCAGCCTCCCAGAGTGCTGGGATTACAGATGTGAACTCTGCCAGTGTTTATTTTCCAAATTACAAAAGGGATATATGCTCACCAGTGAAAGGATAGAAAGAAGATTTTAAGACCCCTCCCCAGCAGTATTTCATTATTTCTGTCTCCACAAGGCAACCAAAGTTAATGAACTGGCCTTCCTCCGTTTCTGTTTTCTTCCATGCCTTCCTTCATTACAGTATGATTCTTTAAAACTCTTTTTTTGGGGGCGGGGGTTGGATGGAGTCTCTGTCACCCAGACTGGAGTATACTGGCATGCTCATGGCCACCGCAGCCTTGAGCTGCTTGCTTAGGTGATCCTTCCACTTCAGACTTCCAAATAGCTGGGACTACAGGTGTGCACCATCATTGCCCAGCTAATTTTTTGATTTATTGTAGCGACGAAGTCTTGCCAAGTTGCCCAGACTGGTCTCGAACCCCTGGGCTCAGGCAATCCTCTTGCCTCTGCTTCCCAAAGTGCCGGCATTATAGGCGTGAGCCACTGCGCCCAGCTAAAACTTTTTTAATAGAGGAAACTTTCAAACATACACAAAAGCAACGAGTATAGTATAATAAACCCCCACGTTCCCATTGCCCAGCCTCAACAATGATCAAAGTATGAAGAATATTGTTTACGTATGTCTTCCCCCATTTTTCCTTATTTTTTCCCACTGGAGTTTTTTTGTTTTTTGTTTTTTTTTAAAGCAAATCAGGCATTATGCCAACTAATCCATGTATCAGCAAGCCCCTTCTCTGCTTTCTTCCCCTTCCTCTCCCCATGGGCTTATTTTAGCTCTGTCTTCACCAGTAGACTCCAAGCACCACAAGAACACCCACTGCATGCATTTGTGTTTTCATCACTTTGTCTCCAGTAATTGAAACAGTTCCTGGCACAAAGGAGGCAGTTCATAAATATTTGTGGAAGGAATGAGTGAATGAATAAATGAATGCATGCACAAGCACACTTCTGCATAGGACCGACTTTAGGGCTAAGGGTTTGGTTTGAGGATGCTCTCACACTACTCCCATCCCCACTTCACCCCCTACTTCCCATCCCACGCCACCCTCACTGGGTTCTTTGGAGGTGGCAGATGTGGAGTTTCTGACATTCAGTTCTGAGCATCAGCTACGCCAAGCAGTGGTGGAAGGGGTGTTTTCGCTGTAGAATCCCCTTTGCCTCCTGTAATGGTGGACATTCTTCCTGTCTGTGTAGTTTCAGACCTTGTCTCTCTGACTTTATACTATTCTTAAATACATTCATTTTCTGATTAGATGAACCATATCAAATTTTATTGTTTGCAACTAAAAACCTTAATGGATGCAGTCCATACAAATGGCAGGACTGCCCATTACTCTTAGAACAGGGGAACCTCCCCTTTTCCAGCCTTCAGATGGGGCCCTGCCGGAAACCCTGCTGGGCATGGTGGCACAGCCTGTAATCCCAGCAACTCAGGAGGCTGAGGCAGGAGGATCATTTGAGCCCAGGAGTTCAAGATCAGCCTGGGCAACGTTAGCAAGACCCAATCTCCACAGTAAAGTAAAATTGTAAAAAAAGAAGCAAACCTCACAGCAGCATCTACCTCTTAATGGCCACCCCAAACTACACAAAAGCCCAAGTGACGTTTCAACATTAAAACTTTTTTCTTTACTTTTGGGCCATTCAGATTTCTCCTGGACTCTCTGAAGGAGAAAGGGAGAAGTGTGAGAGTCAGTTGTTCACTTGTCCAAGAAACCTTCCCTGAGGTTCTCTCTCTCTCTCTCTCTCTCTCTCTGTGTGTGTGTGTGTGTGTGTGTGTGTGTGTGTGTGTGTGTGTGTTGCGGGTGGTGTTCGATTTCAGTTACAGCAATAGCAACTACCCTCTTAGTGAGCGCTAAGCATGCGCCAGGCTCTGTGCTTAGCATTTTACATGTGTTATTTCATTTATGTCCCAAGAATCCTGTGAGGGAGGGTACATTATTCCCATTTTACAAAGTGGAAATGGAGGCATGGAGATGTTGCACAACTGGACATTAGTTTCCTGGGCTACTGTCATGAAGAACTCAACGGAGTGGCTTAAACAACGGAAATTTACTCTCACAGTTCTGGAAACCCGATGTCTGAGATCAGGGTCGGCAGGGCCACTCTCCCTCTGAAAGTGCTGGGGAAGGATCTGTTCCAGGCTCTCTCCTAGCTTCTGGAAGTTCCTTGACTTGTGTACAGCATAACTGCAATCTTCACATAGCGCTCTCCCTGTTCCTGATTCCTCCTTTTTATGAGGACACCAGTCATATTGAATTAGGACTTGCTCTAATGACCTCATCTTTATTACTTCTGTAAAGAACCTGTCTCCAAATAAGGCCACATTCTGAGGTACTGGGGATGGGACTCCAGCAGAGCTTTTTTGGGAGGACAGAATTCAACCTTTAACAGCTGGCTAGTGACAGAACCCGGGCCTGGCAGATGGGAGGAAGATGGTATAAGAGCTCTGGCTGGGTGGGTGGGCATGGTGACTCAAGCCTGTAATCCCAGCATTTGGGAGGCTGAGGCAGAAGGATCACTTGAGCCCAGGAGTTCAAGACCAGCTTGGGAAACATGGTGAAACTTTGTCTCTACAAAAAATAAAAAAACTAAGCCAGACCTGGTGGTGCATGCCTGTAGTTCCAGCTACTCAGGAGGCTGAGGTGGGAGGATGACTTGACCCCAGGAGTTTGAGGATGAAGTGAACCGTGATCGTGCCACTGCACTCGAGCTTTGGTGACAGAGCGAGACCCTGTCTCTCCAAAAAAAATCCAGATTCTCCAGTCAGATTGCAGGGTTCCAAATCCTGCCTTAACTGGGAGTTCCTAAGAAGCAGAGGGCAAGTAGCTGGCGAGGTGAGACAGGGTGGTGGTGGATGAGAAAGGAAAGGAAAGGTGCCAGCAAACATGGAGGTATCCAGTCCACCACTGTGACTGGAGCTTAATCCCACAGGGAATGCTGGGAGACGGGGCAGGATGCAGTCCTCCAAATGATCTCTACCCTTATCCAGGAGAGGCAGTGTCTAGACAACAGCTGGGGTATTTGTACACCAACCTTCACCATTCATTGGAGGAGGGCTTCTGGCTTGCTCTGGGCCTGGGCCTGGCTTCCAAAAAAACCCACAGGCAGAGATACAGATACTTGCCCTTGGAAGTCAGCCAACAATCCTGAAGGCGTCAGGTCCGGTCAGGTCCGGGGTAGCGGTTAGGGCACATATTTTCTGCCACGCTGTTTACAAGGCTTTGAACAGGTTATTTAACCTCCGTGCCTAATGGGGTTGTTGTGAGGGTAAATGAATTAATCCACGCTAAGCCCCTAGACCATGTAATTAGTGTAGCTTAAATACTAGCTATGATTATGGACTAAATTATACTGTCCCCCTACTGGAACATGAGTGACATGGACATCACTCAGAAACATTAGTGCTGGAAGGAGTTTGGGAGGGAATCTGATCCAAATTCCACAGTTCACAGATAGGGAATTTGGACCCAAGAGAGGGAAATATCTTGCCCAATGTCATCCAGCTAACATTTATGATCATTATAATAGACCAAACCCAGGCCACCTCATTCATTCATTCTTTCATGCATTCATTCACTCTTGTACTAAGCCCTGTTTTGTGATAGACACCAGGGAAACAGTAATGACCACACTTACTTGGTCACTCAACCCATATCATAAAAAGTTTTTGCGTGTGCAGCTTCCATACTTACATGCACACTCTTGTACTAACATTATGCACAAGTAGTCAATAACTTAAGTTTTAATTAAGTGTAGGCTAGAAACAAATAAACAGACATTTCTAACTATTGTCTTCTTATACCCCAGCGTAGCCCACTTAGGAGTTGGCTAGACCAGAACAGTTTCTGCCCTTACAGTTCCCTGCCCAGAGTGAGAGGCAGAGTTGTAGAGTTTCAACAACATATGCGCTGTGGGAGGTCAGGTAGAGGCCCCGACTCTCTCCTGAGGAGGTCAAGGCTGGTTTCCTAGGGGAAGCAGTGTTTGAGCTGGAGCTTGAAGGGTGAGCTAGGTTTTTCAGGTAGAAAGGGGCATGAGCTTTGGGGCATGGCCAAGATGTGGAGATTAGAATAAAGATTTGAATTCCCATCATCTCTCTCCTCTCCGCAAGGATGTTGGGATATTTGTGTGGGTTTTCAAGTCACTGTTGAGCATCCGTAGGAGACCCCAACTTGCTCCTCAAAGTCCACCCAACCCTGAATACTGATGACCCTGGGAGTGCCCTCAGGGAGCAGGAGAGGAAGAGGAGTTACCGAGGAGAGATGGGGCACCACCTCATGTGCATGAGAGCCCATGCCCCTCTCTCCTGTAGCCTGAGTTTCCTGCTTCCTTCTGCTCATCAGGGGGGTGAGCCAGCTACCTCACCTATCTCTAAGGAACAGACCCATGGGGGGAGTGACAGGGGTGCACGTGTTGGGATGGAGGAGGGATCTGGTGCTGGAAGAAAAGTTGGGAAAGGCATCTGAAAAATTAAAATCTAGAATTTCATAGACATCAGCTCACAATCAGCCTCAACTTTCATGCGTCTTCTGATGGGGAACCCACTACCTCTTGGCAGGTTCTAGCCAGCAGCACTCATCATTAGGGCACTCTTGTTTCCCACTGAACTAATATGCGTCCCCTGATTCCTGGCCCTGCGTTTCCATGAGTCCCGACCCTACTGCCAAGAAGCCCACCAGCCAGCTCAGCTCTCATCGTGCTAAAACAGTTCTACAGAGATTGAGAGATGGCAGTACCTCCATCTCCCACAAAGTGTATGTAAGGTTTTTGTGTATCACTTTGCTAAGTCCTCTCCACCAACTTTTAGACTTTCAGGATTCAGAGTTGAGGGAACCCCTCTTTTCCAGCTCTCTACAATGTATGCAGTCTGAGACGGTAGCCACCTTCATGAGGGGCCCCTCACTGGGATGGTAGCCACTTTCATGAGGCAAGGGTAGGAGCAGGAGGGTGGTCGGTAGGGTAAAAGCTCCCAAGTCACCTTCCTGTATTGCCTCCCCCACTTAAGCAAAAGCTGTAGCAGATAATCCAGTAATATAGACAGCCGAAAGAGGAGGCTGACACCAGGGGCTAGGAGGTAGGTGGCAGGCAGGGGTCCAAGGACCATGGAGGTATTTCCCAGGATACACCACTTTTCAAGGTCATCACTAGGCCTCCCAGCCACAAGGCATTGTGGGAACGAACCATTCAGAATCCAGTGGGTCCGCAGCCAAAGGAAGATCCTATCCAGCTCTTCCAAGTGGGGCCCTCTGACAATGCATTTGTGCACCTGCCTCTGGGAAGATGAGGGTTGGAGGGACATTTGGAGAGCAGAGTCTAACTTCCTCACTACAGGTGGGGAAGACCGAGGCACACATAACAGGGATCATTAAGCAAGCAAGGGCATGGACTTTGCTGTTAGAGCTGCCTTGTGGTCTTGGGTACATTTCTCAACCTCTGAACTTCAGTCTCCTTATTTACAAAATAGAGATAATGTAACAGCCGTCAACATCTCCGGCCAAAAACCACGAGGAATACCGCTCTTCCTAGATGAAGTAGTAGTTGAACAAGTTGGATTTGTTGTTGCAATAAGGGAGGGTGCACACCTTGGGAACCATACAGGGATGTTTCATTAAGAGGATGTTGGAAGGACCTATTGGATTTGGGCTTGTGTTAAGTGATTTGGGGGAAGGGCTTAAGGAAGCAGGTTTGCTCTGGATTGGATGTTGTCAAGGAAGTGGGGGCACTTCTATGATTGGGTATCTTAGTAAATCTCAGCTGTAATAAGGGAAGACTGGATGGAAGTTAAAGGCGTCGTCAAAAAAAAAAAAAAAAAAAAAAGCAGCTGTTGCACATGTTGGCCAGAAGAGGGGGATGCTTGGTTATTTTTGTGACTTGCTCATTTCTGTGTTCAAACATGCCAGACTGTGTGGTTGTGTTTTCGTCTTGATCTGTCAGGGGCTCGGCATGGTCTTGTCTGATGCTGATGTTCTGTCAAATTGCTTATATTTAACAGGAGAATATCAAGCCCGGCTGTGAGTGTCAGGTCAGCTCCTAGAAGCCAGGGCTGCGTTTTTCTCTCTTGTATCATCTCACAGAATCATAGTGAAGATACAATGATGTGACATTTGTAAAATTCTTTGCACACGTACCTGGCCGGGTAACCTCTCAATGAATGGCAGCTCCGATGATAAAACTAACCGTAGAACTGTTAATACATAATAATAATTAACAAGGTTATGACAGTGTAATGGAAAAAAAAACCCTTGGTGCTAGTTAGACGTTTTACTTCGGCCGGGTGCCGTGGCTCTCACCTATAATACCAGCACTTTGGGAGGTCAAGGTGAGAGAATTGCCTGAGCCCACGGGTTCGAGACCAGCCTGGGCAACTTGGCAAGACCCCATCTCTACAATAAATCAAAAAATTAGCCAGGCATGGTGGTGCATGCCTGTAATTCCAGTTACTTGGAAGGCTGAGGCGGAAGGCTCTCCTGAACCTAGCAGGTTGAGGTTGTGGTGGTCGTGAGCATGCCACTACACTCCAGCCTGGGTGATGGAGTGAGACTCTGACTCAAGTAAAACAAAACAAAACAAAACAAAAAAGAAGTTTTACTTCAGCAGCCATGGTTGCTACTGTGTGATCTGGGCAGGCCACTCCACCTTTCTGAGCCATGGTTTCCTTTGTAAAATAGGATAGTGGGATCTGCCCCAGGAAATTCACAAGTTTGGGTATTTTTGAGGTCTATATAGATTATGGTGCCAAAGTACTTTGAACACCACAGACAAAAGCAACTTAACTAAAAGTACACATCCTTTTAGTTTCCTTGGCTCCTGTCTGCTTTCTCAGTGTGCTGTCTACTGCACTAAAGAAATGAACAAATAGCATTTTTTGGTATCACCTCCTGGAGGTCCTCCAACCCCCAACCATAAATCCCCCAGGTGCTCCAGGAATGCCACTGTCTTTCTGCTAAATGGGTGCCTGTCTTCCTCAGGGGGAAGCTAAAGCCTTCTTCCTTCATTGACATCCTCACCTGGGTCAAGTTTCCAGCACTCCCACCCCCTCATCCCCACCCTTCCCATTATTTGACACTCTGGGCTCTCAAAAGTGTAGTGTAGGCTACTGCTGGGACCAAAGAAACCTCTTCTTCAGCCCTTATAAACCACTCTTTCCTAGAATGGAAGGGGCTTCATGAAAATAAATAAAAATAAAAAAGAAAGAAACCACTCGTTAAAGAAAGGCACTGCCTGCCCTCTGGTGGCAGAAGAAGGAAGTGTGACCTCCACCTTCCACACACCCAACCCTGTGACACTGGCTTGGCATCTGGTTTTTAAAGACCTTTCTCTTTCTTTCTTTGGTAGCGAAAGTGAGTTTATAAATTCCAAATTAATACTAATAATGAATATAAACGATTGAACACCTGTAGTGAACAGGACAGACACAAGCTCTGCTCTCATGGAGTTCACTTTCTTGCAGAAAAGTCCACAGGACATTGAACAGGTGGTTAATAACAAGTGTGGTGACTGTCAGCTAAGCGGAAGTGCATGGTGTGATGGGAGAGTTCACACGAGATGTGGTTGGTGGCAGTGGTGTTTGTGGCGCCCTGAGGAAGCGACGTTTCAGCTGAGACCTGATAGATGAGTGTTACTGAGAGGAAGTGGGAGGAGAGTGCTCTAAGTAGAAGCAAAAGAGATGGGTTAAGCAAGAAAAGAAGGTTCGAGAGCCTGAAGCAGATGATGGACGAGATGGTGCAGGATGCAGAAGGAGGGACCAGACATGCGGAGTTCGGGGCTTTATTTGGAGGCTAGAGGAAGGATCTGGGCATCTTAGGAGAATCTGGTGAGGACTGAAGAGGAGGGGCCGGGGCCTGAGGAATATCTAGACAAAGATACTGAGTAGACATTGATTCACCCATCCACCTGATGGGGAGAGTATTTTCAGTGACTGAAGGCGCAGACCAGACTCTGTGGATTCAAACTTGGCCCTGCCAACCTACTGGCTGTGTGATCAGCAAGTCACCGCACTTCTTTGTCATCATTTGACACATCAGTAAAATGGAAATGATCATAACAGCGCCTACCTCTTTGGGTATTAGTGAGGACCGAGGGGGTTAATATGTGTGAAGACCTGGAATAGTGCCTGCACCGGGAAGGACTCGATAACCATGCTCTGAGTGCCTCCTGTGTGAGCCGGGTACTGTTCTAGTTACTGGGTCACAGGAGTGGACACAGCACATAAGCTCCCTGCCCTCCTGGAGCTGACATTCTGGCCAGAGAGAATAAGTAGGAGCAAGACGAGATTCAGAGAGTGATAACTGCTATGAAGAAAATAACGCAGGGTGCATGGCAAAGAGGGACTGGTTTAGCCAGCTGGCTCTGAATGGAGTGAAGGAAGGGAGCCGTGTGGGTCTCTGGAGGATGCGACGGAGAGAATGAATGTGAAGGCCCATGGCAGGAGCACATTCTTCCTGCATGGTAGAAAAATATAGGCAGGGGCTTGACCACTGGTCCTGGCAAGGTGTTTAGATGATAATTCCAGGTACGGGGAAGCCACTGAAGGGCTTGGAGCATGGAATTAATGTGATCTGGATTAATTTTTAAAAGGTCACCGGCTACCATGAAGAGAATGCAGCACACCAAGAATAGAGAGAGGTCTGGAATAGACAGGATATGAGACTGTTCACCTAGATGGGAAATGGTATAACAGGAGTGGAAGTCATGGCCCAGGAGGGGATGTGGGCCATAACAGGGAGAAGGCTTCTCTGCTGTCACCTTGTGACAGATGGGAGAGTTCACAGGAGACGCGGCTGGTGTGAACAGCCTCCGGAGATGTTGCTTCCTTCTCAGGTTCTTGTATAATGGAAGGTGACGCTGGGCGTGGTGGCTTGAGTTCCTGTTGACCCTCATGTAATCACGTCATGATGCCAATGAATAAACACCTCTGTTACCCCAAAAACCCTGGGGTTCCTTCACCTGGTGAGCCACAAATGGCTCGGTTTTGATCAATAGGAGTTTTATTACTTGCCACAAGTAGGGAGAACAGGGGGAGTATTCTCCACAGCAGTGTCTCTCTGAGGGACAGAGACAGAGGGTTTCATGGGGCAATGGAGAGGGGAGAGGGTGCATCATCACATGCAGAGGAGGGTCCCAGGGTGCAGATGCAGTGCTGTGTGCTATGCCAGCACATAGTTGCATGTTGTAGTATGGAAGTGACAGCTCCTCCCAGGGTGGAGACTTTAGCATGGCAGTGAGGAAGGTTCACTCTGCTTTATCCATAACATGCTTGGGTCTGTCAGGAACCAGTTTCAGCTGATTAGGTGATCACATACCACACAGGGCTCGGAAAACCAAACCAAGCTGTAAGACAGGAAGCTGTCAGGCAGGCAGATTGCTCAAGCTGTCTGAATTCCTGTGGTCCCCAGAAACCCCTATCTGCTTGCACCACCATAAAAAACTGTTTTACAGTTATGCTTCTTAAACAATCTTGTGAAGTATTTCACACTAATTCTTTGAATAATTGTGACTGCGGCCTGCCCCTGCAGGGCCTGTGCTCTGCTGCCTGAAGTTGCAATGCCAATTCAGGCTTTGTTTTCTCCTCTGTAAAGTGGGGATACTAAAATCTGCCCTGCTTACTTCTCAGGAATGCATAGAAGACGGGTGTAGATAAACCCTGGGAAGAGACATGGAGCGGGGAAAGGGTTTTTTTTTTTTGTCTCTTTGTCACTCTGTTTTTTGGTATTTTCTTTTTCTCTCATTATCAGATTTCATCTGGAATGATTTGTCAGTTTCCTAGAGTTTTATGTTTAATTTGTATTTAACTATTAATATGCAAAGTATTTGTTATTGATCCCCATCCAGAGAGTGCATAGTTAGCCTCATGCTAAAACATTTCTCACACTTATATTTAATCGGTCTTGTGTTTGATTTTAAAGTTTTTATTTTTATGAAAGCTATACGTACACTTGAAATGTATAAAGAGTCAATAAGTTCTACAAGATTTGATATAAGCACAAGAGAAAGAAACAAAAGGTATCCAAACTGGAAAAGAAGACGTCAAATTATTTCTGTTTGCCGATGATATGATCTTATACCTAGAAAACCCTAAAGACTTCTGAAAAAGACTCCTGGACTTAATAAATGCATTTAGTAAAGTCTCAGTTTACAAACTCAACACACATAAATCAGTAGCACTGCTATACATCTACAAGAACCAAACTGAAAATCAAATCAAGAATTTAACCCCACTTATAATAGCTGCCAAAACATAAAAACCACCTAGGAATATATTTAACCAAGGAAGTGAAAGAAATCTACAAGGAGAACTTCAAAACACTGATGAAGGAAATTGTAGAGGCACAAACAAAGGGAAAAACATCCCATGATCATGGTTTGGAAGAATCAGCATTGTTAAAATGATCATACTATCCAAAGCAATTTACAGGTTCAACACAATCCCGATCAAATGACCAATGTCATTTTTCACAGAATTAGAAAAAACAGTCTCAAAATTCATATGGAACCAAAAAAAGAGATTGAATAACCAAGGCAATCCTAAGCAAAAAGAACAAAGCTGTAGGCATCACATTACCCAACTTCAAATTATATTACAAGACTACAGTAACCAAAACAACATGGTACTGGTATAAGGGCTGACACATAGACCAATGGAACAGAATAGAGTATTCAGAAATAAATTCAAATACCTACAACCAACTGATCTTTGACAAAACAGTCAAAAACACATACACTGGGGAAAGGACACCCTGTTCAATAAGTGGTGCTGGGAAAATTGGATAGCCACATGCAGAAGAATGAAATTGAATCCCTAACTCTCACCACATACAAAAATTAACTCAAGATAGATTAAAGTCTTTTTTTTTTTTTTTTTTTTTTTGAGTTGGAGTCTCACTCCATTGCCCAGACGAGTGCAGTGGCCGCTCCCGACCACCGCAGCCTCGACCTGCTGGGCTCCGGCGATCCTTCCGCCTCAGCCTTCCAACTAGCTGGAACTACAGGCGTGCGCAACCACGCCTGGCTCATTTTTTGAATTATTGTAGAGATGAGGTCTTGCTAAGTTGCCCAGGCAGGTCTCGAACCCGTGAGCTCAGGCAATCCACTCACCTCAGCCTCCCAAGGCGCGGGATTACAGGCTGAGCCACCGAGCCCAGCTTGATTAAAGTCTTAAATGTAAGAGCCAAAACCCTAAAAATCCCACAAGAGAACCCAGGCAAAAACTCTTCTGGACATTGACCTAAGCAAAGAACTTATGGCTAAGATCCCAAAAGCAAATGCAACAAAAACAAAAATAAATAAATGGGACTTAATTAAACTAAAAGGCTTCTGCACAGTGAAGAAATAATCAATAGAGTAAGCAGGCCACCTTCAGAATGGGAGAAAATATTCACAAACTATACCTCCAACAAAGGACTAATATTCAGAATCTAAAATAACTCAAACAAATCAACAAGCAAAAAGCAAATGACCCCATTAAAAAGTGGGCAATGATATGAATAGACATCTAGAAAGAAGATACACAAATGGCCAACAAACATGACAAAATGCTCAACATCATAAATCATCAGGGAAATGTAAATTAAAACCACAATGAGACACCTCCTTATACCAGACAGAATGGCCATTATTAAAAAAAAAATAGATGCTGGCAGAGAAGTGGTATAAAAGGAAACATATTATTGATGGGAATATAATTAGTATTACCTCTAAGGAAATCAGTATGGCAATTTCTCAAAGAACTAAAAGTCAATCTACCATTTGATCCAGCAGTCCCACTACCTGGAAAAGAAGTCATTATCCAAAAAGACACCTGCACTTGTCTGTTCATCGCAACACAATTCACAATTGTAAAGACATGGAATCAACCTAAA
This sequence comes from Tarsius wallacei, assembly GCA_963574415.1. Lineage (NCBI taxonomy): Eukaryota > Metazoa > Chordata > Mammalia > Primates > Tarsiidae > Tarsius > Tarsius wallacei. Next base: position 1,088 of record CAUYQG010279252.1, on the reverse strand, counting down.
TGCCCATCAATTGATCAGTGGATAAAGAAAATGTGGTATATCTATACCATGAAATACCATTCAGCCATAAAAATGAACAAAATCATGTCTTCTGCCGCAACTTGAATGGAATTGGAGACCATTATCCTAAGTGAAGTAACACAGGAATGGAAAACCAAATATCACATGTTCTCACTGATAAGTGGGAGCTAAGCTAAGGGTCTGCAAGGGCATATAGCATGGTATTAAGGACATTGGAGACTCAGAAGGGGGAGGTTGAGAAGAGGGTGAGGGATGAAAATTCACCTGTTGAGTAAAAGGTATACTAGTGATGAGTACATTTAAAGCCCATACTTCTTTACCACTACTCAATACATCCATGTAGCCAAAAACCCGTTGTACCCTTAAAGCTACTGAAATAATAATAATAATAATAATAATAATGATAATAATACAAAAGATTGGATATAAAGAAGCATAGTCCTCTTGCTTCCCCTTTCTCTACTTCCCCTTCTCCCAAACAATCTTTTTTCTCCTCAGTTTTGGCTGATTCTTTTGGTACTTTCCTCCAGGTGTGTAAGTAACATCTTAAATTGCTATCATTTGACTTTCCAGCCTTTGGACTTACTACTGTGGAAGGGAAGACTTGGCTTTCTTTTCTACCGGCTTTTGTCCTTTTTACACACCCTTTCTCTGACCCTTTCTCCCAGTAGAGTTATAGTATAATGTTAATCGGATCAATAACCAATATTCAATGTTTAAATCCAGGTCTCTCTATTCCTGGACCTTCTCTCCATTCCTGTTGAGATGCTGCCACAGACTGCTTCCTTTGAAAACTAGAAGCATCTGGGTAGTAGAGATGGAGAATTCTAGCATTGCTTCGTCCCTTAGGAAGTAGTTAAGAGCACCAGCTTTGGTGTTGGAAGGACCAGAGTGTGATCCCTGGCTTAGCTGGCACTGGCTGCAAGATCCAGACCAATTTCTTTCTCTGTGAACCTTGTTTACTTCACTTATAAAGGGGTGTGAGGTCATGTGAGTTGTTGAATGCAAGCTTCTTTGGCGAGTGCCTGACACATGGTAGGTAATCCATTAAAATCAACCCCTCCCCC